>CM038214.1:350123007-350213451 GCA_021442155.1 Cymbidium sinense | reverse complement strand
ATGGAATTTTGCATCCAAAATAAATGTTTATTTTTCAACCAGTTTTTAAAATTTTTTTACTTGAAGTGATTTATTTTAAGGTGTAATGTAAGATAATGTATTATATGAAAGCATATTAAAATATAATGTACATAACAATATAACTTCACATATATATAAATGTGGTGGTGTGTTACTAAATGTTATTGTACATTTTAGTATGTTTTACTTTTGTTATAATACATTGGGTCAAAACTCACAAAAATGTTAATTTGAAGGTTGACATGAAAGAATTTTTCTAAATTCATGGCACACGCTAAGAAGCAACACCAAAATTTTGTTATTTTGTACCATTTCTAATAGAAAATAACAATTTTACATCCAAAATGAACATTATTTATATTTTAAGAAAATTTTGTTTCTTTTAAGTGATTTTAATGAGGTGTAATGTTAGACAATATATTATATTATAGCAAATTATAATAAAATATAGTGTGTTAATTCACACTATAATATGTTTAACATGATATTGCATAGTTAGTTTGAGCTTGCACCATCACAAATCATAAAATGTTAATTACAATGTTAAGATGATGTAATTTGAACAAATACATTTTTTAGCTCTTAGTTGAAGTATTAAAGGTGTTCATAAGAGAAGAAATAAGATTTGATGAGAATTCCATGTCAAGGACATGGAGGCAGATCCATTAGGAAATCACACATGGACATGACATGTAAGTGGTCTGTCGAGGGCATATAAGAAGAAAATCTATGGGATAAGGTTTGATTTGATTATATGATTTGTGGAAAGAAGATCCGCTGGGGATAAGAATCTATAATCCACCGTAGATTAAGATCGAATTGACTTTAATTTATTTTGGTTTAATTGATGTAGAGGCACATTTATTAGAGATATGGGCTCGAGTCCGCTGGCGATCGGGTATATGAACCTTCCACTAGAGAAGCATGTTCGGTCTATCCACTGGGGATTGGGATTTTAGTTTTATTTCATAGATTTGTTTGGGGATGTATAAGCTAAGAATAAGAGTTTGTTTGGATTTTTTGGATTTAGACTCTACTAGGGGAGTTGGTTTAATTAGGATCCACTAAGGAGATTGGTTTTGAATTTGATTTGTTTGTTTGACTTGTTTATATATGATTTAAGGCTCCATTGGGGAGAACGGTGTGATTTAACCATTGGGAAAAATTAGATTGGGTTTAATTTAATCTGAGTTAATTTATGGACCCTGTCAGTGTGTGATGGGCCCACTAAGAAGGGGCTATATCAACCTTGTCCTACCTAGGGTTTACAAATCCAAAAGGATAGTTTATCGATTGTGGGGTAGAGCTAGCCAACCTAAGGGGTTGCCTTTTGGCGTGCAATGGCTGTGCTATGAAGAAGGCGTATAAGACTTACATCTTCCAAAGCGAGGAACAACTGCTGGTGTGACCTGTTGGATGCACAACAAATCAAAGTTGACTAGTGACTATGAAAGTGAATGTCATGGGACTTATGTCAACTCAAAAGTAGTCAGATTAATTTTATCTTAGTTTCATGATTTGATATGGTTTATTTGGTTTAGTTTGATTTAAAATTGAGGGCATATCAGGATGTTAGCTTGGTCAAATTTGATAGATTTAATTTATGGACCATGTGGTGTGTTGTGAGAAGAGGCTATATCGACTTGTCCTATCTTAGATTTACAAATCCAAAGGATAGACTAGGTCATGGGGTCAAACTAGCCAACCTAAAGGGTTGCCTTTCGATGTACAACGACTGTGATGGGAAGAAGGTGTAGAAGACTTACATCTTCTAAAGTAGGGAACAACCACTAGGTGATCTGCTGGTAGCACAATAAATATAACCTGACTTAGGGGAGACTACTGAGTGAATACCGTTAAGGACTTCTATCAACTCAAGCATAGTTAGGCTATTCCTATAGGGAGTTTTGCTGACATTGCTCTAAAGATAAGATGTCTGCTTGGGAAAAGGTACCGCTAGAGCTATCCTCATAATCCACAAGTGAATATATATTTTGTTTGTATGTTTGCATAGACCCTTTTATTGTGCACGGGACCACACTATGAAGGGGCTATGTCAGCCTTAACCTATCTCAAATTTACTAGACCAAAGGAGAATGCACATCCATGGGACAAATTCTCCAACCACAATGGTTAATGAAAGAGGAAGCCCAATCCAATAGTAACCCAAGTAGTGTCTAAATGGGGACACAAAGGATGTGATCCAAATATAGTGCCCACAAATGAGGTCTTAGGGGCATCCTAAGGTGTACAAGCCAACTCAAGGAGAAAGTGTAGACTTACATCTGCCATGAGTGGTGTATCCTAAGGTGTAAGAACCAACCAATCTAAGGTGTATCCATCAACATAGTGAGAACCAACTAACCTAAGCTGTGCAATGATCAATCTTGAAAGAAAACGTGTAGGCTTATAACTTTCTAAGTGAACGATCATAGGGATAGTCCATCATGGGACATATGTTAACCTAGAGTGACTACTAAGTGACCGAGGAAGGACTGGACCCAAACATGAAGTAGTCAGGAGGGAAGGAGCTACTAGGGGACTTAACCTAAACATCAAATATACTCGACTCAGTGAGTGTATGAAGGTTAATCCAAGAAGAATGCATAGCAGACCCACATCCACTTAAATAAAGCCAACATGAGTTGGCTTACCAACCACGCAGTAAGGCCTACCAAACTAAGGTGCTCTGCAGTAAGAAAGAAGGAAAGCATAGCAAACTTATATCCTCCAAAGTAGAAAGACCACTAGGGTGACACACTAGCAGGGTAGCACATTAGTCTAACCTAGAGCAGCTATTGAGTGAGTGTCATTGGGGGACTTATCTCAACTAGGATTAGCCCGAGACAAAAGATATGTGTTTATTTTATATGTTTGTGTGTCATTTATGTTTTGTTGTGTCGATGAAGGATAGACGCCGTTCCTTACACCTAACCTAAACACACCATGGCAGATTCACAAATAAGATTACTTTTACAATGGAAGAGATTGAATTCAAAATAGAATTTTCATTGATGATAATTATTTTCAAACGTGATTTATAATATTTACTCTAAGTGGAGCCCATTGATTGGAAGCATTATGTGCTCTCTCTTATGATTAATAAGCTGATAAGATCATTCTTGGTAGGCCTTTTCTATGGAAAAATGGCCTTCCTAAGTGGTTCAAACTTCCTCCCATCTTACGATGGGAGATAATCGCCTTAGAACTAAAATAAGCTCCTACTTAAAAATCTCTAGGATGGACCAACTTGTTGTGAGCTTGAATCTTTTAGCTTTGTACAACTTAAAATTTTGGCATGTAGTGTCTCTCCTCCAAACCTTGAGCTCTTCTAACCATAACTTGGCTCGCTCATTTTGATCTTGCTACCAAAGCTATCCTTAGTGATGGGAGTTGGACTTCTAATGGTAGATCGACTTTAGACCCATACACTAAGGAGAAAGGAGTAGAATGAGTTGGAGTTCTATATGTGGTGCGGTATGCCCACAAGGCCTCAACTAACTACTCATGCCACTATTGCTTGTTATTATCGAGTGTCTTCTTCAGTATTTGGATGAGAGTTTTATTGAAGGCTTTTGCTAATCCATTTTCCCTCATGTAGTTGATGGTAGAATATCTCCAATCTATGTTATTTCTCTAGGAAAATTTATTGATCTCGGAGCTCTTGAATGCAATACCATTATCAGATATAATTTATTGAGGCACTCTAAACCTATATACACTATGGTTCCAAAAACACTCGAGCACATGCTGAGCTATGACCTCTCTGAGAAAAATCTCCTTCACCCATTTGGAAAAGTAGTCAGTAACAACTAAGATGAATCGATGACCCTTAGAAGAAGGAGGATCAATCGGACCCACTATATTAGTACCCCAACATTTAAATGGCCATGAGGCCAATGTAGGATGTAGAATGTTAGGCAGTTGGTGTAGGACCACAATGTGTATTTGACATTGGTGGCATGGCCTAGCTGTATCCATGCAATCTTTGATCATCGATGGCCTGTAGTATCCTAGTCCCTTGATCTTGGCTTTCATCTTCGGACCAGATTGGTTGGATCCACATAATCCTAAGTGTACCTCGGTCATGACCTTATGGGATTCGTGCTTGTATAAACAATATAACCACATATGATCGAAAGACCATCGACACAAGACACCATTCATAAGCTCATAGGAAAGTGCTCTTTGCTTCATCTGATGGGCTTGGAACATCTATTGAATTAGTTTGCCTTTACTTAGGTAATCCATGAATGGTTGCCTCCAATCTCTCATCCTTCTTGCAATGGAAACCTCCTTCTCAAAGAGTACTTTTGATGAGTTCAATATCAAAAGGGATAATACATGTCTATTTTAGACCTTTATTGATATGGACTCATCCTCCGGACATGCCAACTCCTTGGCAAGCTTGGCTAAAGCATACGCTATAGCATTCTCTCCTTGAGGAATCTTATAAATGGTAACCTCAGAGATTTGGGCCAATAACTCCATGGTATACTTGTGGTAATGATGAAGCTTGGGCTTTATAACCTTATAGGACTCAATGATTTGGTTGATAACTTGAGAATCCCATATTAATGTCTATTTTCTGAGTAACACTAACTGCAGTGCAATTAGAGCCTCATATTTGACTTCATTGTTGGTGCAAGGATTGGACATGATATGAGAATGATCAACATTCAAATGGTCAAAACTAAATCAAACTAAATCAATTAAATCAACCCTTCCTAAGCCATATGACCTATCTCATGGACTTAGCCAAATCTCAAATCAAGTCAAACTAAATTGATTTTCTCACAAATCAATCATTTTTTCAATGATCTTCACAAATTTAAATGAAATATACATTTAAATCATCAAAACTAAATCAAACTAAATCAAAATCAAACTTAAGCATGACCAAACTCCATGGACTTAGCCAAATTCCTCCATTCCAAAACCAAAATTCAATTGATTTTCCCAAGAATCAATCATACCTTCAACTATATTCATAAATATAAATGAAATCTATAATAATCAAGCCAAACTAAAATCAACCCAAGTCAAACCCAACTTAACCCTTTTGACTTGAAATGTTCAAATTAACAAAACCCATTTAAACCCAAGTTAATTGCAATTGAATTTATATATCAATCCCAAATCATTATATAAACTCAACTAAATCAAACTCAACCCAAAATCAAGCCAACTAAACCCAATTTGTCCACTTGACCCAAAGTGGCCAATTTTACCTATCTGAGCCAAGTTTTAATAGTCCTACCCAAATTGGATTGAACAAGCCCATCAAAACCTCCCATCATGATTGTTGATCACTAAAGTTGATCAATTATCATAAATTAGTCAAAATAAGTCAACTTGGTCATTTAACCAAGTCAACCCCTTAACCCATATGAATCAAAACTAGCCAAATTATAACCTAAGACAAATCCCTTGAAACCAATGATTCGCACCAAATCAAAATTAATTTTTGAATATGACTTTACCTTCAACTGAGTCAAACCAAACCCAATTGGCCCTCTTAACCCAAGTTGACCCAAATTGACCTAAAAAAACAAATATGGTCAAATCAAATTATAAACCAAATTGATTGCAACTAATGGCTTAAGTTCATTCCAAATTGATTGTTCAATTTTACCAAAGCCATGGTTGGACCCAATTGAACCCAATTAATCTACTCAGCCCAATTTGACCTAAAGGTTCAAGTTGGCCTAAATAAAAACCAATCCAAATTAATTTAAACCAAAGCTTAAAATCATCTTCAATTATTCAACTAAACTCCAACCAACACCTAACCTAAGCTAATTTGGCTAATTTAGTCAAACTAGTCAACTTAACCCATTTGCCCCAAATGAATTCAAATGAGCCAAAATTAAATCTAAGCCAAACTAAAACAAACCAATTGAACCAAACATGGCAAATGATCATATGAACTTAACTCAACCCCTGACCTAATTTGACCAATTGGTCAACTTGACCCAACCTAACCCAATTTGACCTAAATGAGTCAAATTGAGCAAAACCTTACCAAATCAAATCCAATTGACTTGAAATTTTGGCAAACCCACTTTTGGCTCATTTAAAATCTGTCCAAATTAAATCTAATGCCAAATGATCATTCTACCTTTGGGTCAAGGGCATAACATGAGACAAATCACCCATGTAAGTGGTCATTTCCATTCCTTGGCCACTTGGTAATCTCCCAATGGTCCAAGAACTATGACACCGCTCAACCTAACGGGGTGGTTGGTGATGACCCATGGGAGGTAAAATCACATCCTCCCCATTGGAGCATTTAAAACCATAAGACCCATGATTCCTCCATGGCAGCCACCTCCAAACCTTCAACCAAACAAGCCAAGCTAACTCACCTCCTCCCTGCAACCCACGACTCCTTGAGATGGCCGGATGGCCACTAGAATCCAAACCCGATCCCATGTCCAATCAAGATGAAGGTATACATTTCCACTCAAACACAAAATCATTCTCGATCCCCTACACAAGATGAGCCGCTAGAGCCGTTTCCTAAGTTCCCAAGCTCATTCCTTGATCAAAAAATGTCATTCCAATAAGTCCCAAAATAGGACACTCCCATTTTTGACCTAGCCTTCCCATTTCTCTATCAAACTCAAATTTACTTTGTACGCACCATCCTTAGGCCACTTCGAGCAAGAAGCACGCTTCAAGCTTCCCATATCCGGAGGTGGGACTATCAAAGTGCTCCAAATCATCGGCCATGGCCTTTGAGAGAATAATGAGAATTGATCCAATTGCTTTCAACAAGGCTGCTTTCAATAGATGAAGCTTCCTCAATTGTTTGAGCTCGTCTTTAGCTCCAATGAGGTATGCTTCCAAACAACCTTAGCCAAAAAATGGGTTGGAGATTTTGAAGAAAACTTGCATCTCGTGTGATCTTGATTGGATCCTCTCCGATCAATAATGAAGGTGTGGGATCCTTTTGAGTTGAACCGAGCTCGCAAGGTAAGATCATTAGCAATGGCGACATTCTCTCTCACTCACATGACATTAGATTAAGCACCATCAATTTTGCATGATTGAAATGGATAATCATGATTAAATCTGCTAGATCGATCTAATTTAATCCTATTAAGTTATCGATTAATCGGCCAATCATATGGATGGTGGAAGAAGGAGCATCCACCGCGCCACGTAAGCACCGAGTTGGATAAGCATTAACCGCCTGATGCCAATGGAGTGTGCATGTGGAAAGTGCACGCCACCGCCATGTGAAATAAGATTAGTTTTAATTAGCTTAATTAATCATTTTAATGGTGAAACTTCTAAAAATCATAAAACCATAGAGAAATAAAATAATGCAAATAAATACTCATTTTAAAAGTATTTCAGAGGGGAATTAATTAAAAATTATCTTAACTAATTTTGAATAGTAATTAAGGTTTAATTACAAAATTATTTAGCTTAATTACTTTTTAATTACTTGAGCAATTAATACTAAATTTTGTGGGTTAATTTAATAGGATGACCTCTACCTCCCAAGATTTTCTTCAGATTTATTGCTTACTTAAATAAGAAAAATGATTAATTAAACCTTAATTACTCTTTTAAGTTAATTAATGATTAATTAATCCCATGAATAGTAATAAATTAGTTAATTAAGTTTATTAATCATTGTTCAATAGTAAGTGAACTAAGGAATTGGGTTGGGACCCCTTTCCCTAAGTTTATTTCACCCTTTTTTAAAATAAAATTATTTAATATTTAAATAATTAATTAAATTACTTAATCAAATTGAAATTATAAGCACATCAAACCTTAATTAACAAAATCAAGGGGTAGATCTTTAGGTGTTTAATAACCTAAAGGAGTTTAATGAAATTATGGTTAGTCTATATGTGTGGGAGAACCATAAGAGTAATTAATTAAGACTCTTAATCTAATTTACTATTAATCATGAACTAATTGCATTAGTCCCCTATTATTTTCTGCGATCAATGCAAGTTTATTTCTCATGCAAATCATGTTGGCTCATAATTATTTAGTTAATTACTTTAAGGTGACATTAGTAAGGGTAATTAATTCATCTAATTAAGGGTTCAACTTAATTAACCCATAAATCAACTTAATTACATTTGCTTAAATTAAATCAAATCACTAATGTGGGAATTGGTTTAAAACAACAAGTGATAATTTCTATTCACCTCTTTAAATCAAATCAAATCCAAAACTTAATTAATAAAAAAGCTTTGGTTTGCTTTAAATAATCTTATTTGATTTGATTGTCCTTAAGAACTAGTTTGGTTGAATGAATCACATGCTTATATTTGATTTTCTTCTTCACAATCATGTTAAATTTTGTATGTCATTTGAATTCATACATCCATCTTTTTAAAATCAAGTAAAATGAAATGGATTTTCTTTATGTAAGCTTGAATGTGTTGATTTAATTTAATATATGCATGGCTATTATCACTATTAAATCATAATGTATTTTTTAAAAGCTTATAAATGAATAATAATATGTGCTATGATGCTAGTTATAAAGAAATGCATGTGCTTATAGCTTAAGTGTATGAATGTTGAGTTCTCTTTCCTCTATTCATGTATTGATTTATATAAGATTGAGTGGTAATGAGTATAGTCTGGACATCTGGGAACATAAGGCTTTAGCTAGCCCCAAAGATGTCATTGATTACCTCACTTCCTGTTTGTTACTTGGTTGATGAAATCAAAAGAAGAAATTATGAATCAATTTTGTTCATTGTTTAAAAAAAAACCAAAACCCTAAACCCTAAACTAAACCTAACCCAAAACCTAAACCATAAACCTTAAATCTTAACAACCCTCAACCAAAACCCTAAACCCAAACCCTAAATGCTAAACCCTAAACCCTAAACCCTAAACCAAAAACCCTAAACCTTAAAAACTTAAAAACCTAAACCTAAACTAAATAAAACCTAAAAATAAAATAAATAAAAAAGCTAAACCTAAAAATAATAATAAATAGAATAAAATAAAAAACTAAACTAAAACATAAACCTAAACCTAAACCTAAACCTGAAAATAAAATAAAATAACAAAATAAAAATTAAACTAAAATAAAATAAATAAAACCTAAACTAAACTAAAAATAAAATAAACATAAAAAATAAAAAACCTAAATAAAATAAAACTAAACGTAAAATAAAAATAAAATAAATAAATAAAACCTAAACCTAAAAAAAAATAAACCTAATAATAAAACTAAAATTAAATAAAAGATAAACCTAAACCCTAAACCTAAAATAAACAAAAAAATTCCTAAACTAAAATAAACTAAACTAAAATAAATAAACCTAAAATAAACTAAACCTAAACCTTAAACTAAACAAAACAAAATAAATTAAAATAAACCTAAACCTAAATTAAAAAAATTTAAAATAAACCTAAGACTAAAATTAAAATAAAATCAAACCTAAACATTAAATAAAATTAAAATAAAACTAAACTAAAAAATAGACATAGACCTAAACTTAAGCCTTAAAAATAAACTAAAATAAAACCTAAACTAAATAAAAATAAAATTAAACCTAAAAAATAAAAAAAAAAAAAAAAAAAAAAAATAAAATAAATAAATGAAAATAAACAATAAATTAATACTATTAAATTAAACCATAAACCTAAACCCTAAACCCTAAACCTAAAGCTAAATCTTAAACCCTAAACCCTTAAAACCCTACCTTAAACCCTAAACCCTAAACCTACACCTAACCCTAAAACCTAAACCCTAAACAAATAAACTAAAACTCAACCTAAACTAAACTAACCCAAAACCCTAAATAAACTAACCTTAAAACTAGCTAAACCCTAAACCTTAAACCCTAAACCCTAAACCCTAAAATAAACCAAAAAACTAAACTTAAAACTAAACCTAAACTAAACTAAAATAAAATAAAATTTAAAACCTAAAAATAAAATAAATAAATAAACCTAAACCTAAATAAAATAAAATAAAATAAAATAAAATAAAAGATAAACCTAAACTTAAAAAAGAACTAAAATAAAAACTAAACTAAAAAAAAAAATAAACCTAAATAAAAATAAAAATAAAATAAACTAAATAAAAAAAATTAACTAAAAACCTAAACCTACCTAAATTTAAAAAAACCATAAACCCTAATAAACCTAAATAAATGCTAAACCTAAATTTATAAAACCTAAGCCCTAAATAAGTAAATAAACTAAACCTAAAGGATAAACCCAAAACACTAAACCCTAAACCCTAAAAAACTTAAAAAACCTAAACAAATAAACCTAAAAAATAAAATAAATAAAAAAAAATTAAAATTATAAAAATAAATAAAATAAAAAACATAAACTAAAACCTAACTAAACTTAAACCTAAACCTAAACCTAAAAAATAAAATGAAATAAAAAATAAAATGAAACTAAAATAAAATAAAAAAGCCTAAACTAAACTAAAAAATAAAAACCTACATAAAATAAAACTAAACCTAAAATAAGAATAAAATAAACCTAAAAAATAATAATAAACTAAATAAAACTTAAAAATAATTAACCTAAAAATTAAAATAAATAAAATAAATAAAACTAAACTAAAATAAAACCTAAAATAAAATAAACCAAACCTAAACTTAAATAAACTAAACTAAAATAATAAACCAAAACCTAAACCTAAACATAAACTACTAAAAAATAAAATAAACTAAAATAAACCTAAACCTAAACTAAAAAAAAGAAAAAACCCAAAAAATAGAAAAAATAAAAATCTAAACCTAAACCTAAAAAATAAAACAAAAATAAACCTAAAAAAAATAAACCTAATAAACATAAAAAATAAATATAAAATAAAACATAAACCTAAACCAAAAAAAAAAAACCCAAACATAAAATAAACAAAAAAAAATATTCATAAACCTAAACTAAAATAAACTAAACTAAAAATAAATAAAACCTAAACCTAAAATAAACTAAACCTAAACCCTAAACTAAACAAAACAAAATAAACTAAAAATAAACCTAAACCTAAATTAAAAAAAAAATTTAAAATAAACCTAAAATAAAAACCTAAAACTTAAACCTAAAAAATAAAATAAAACCTAAACCTAAAACTAAAAAATAAAAATAAAACCAAACATTAAATAAAAAAAATAAAAATAAAATAAACTAAAAAAATAAACATAAACCTAAACCTAAATCAAATAATCTAAAAAATAAAACCTAAATAAAAAAAAACTAATAAACCTAAATAAAATAAAAATAAAATAAACTAAAATAATAAAAAAAATAAACTAAACAAACTTAAACTATCCACTAATTAATTTTAAAAATTAAACCCTAAATCCTAAACCCAAAACTAACCTAAGTAACCTAATAAAATAAACCTAAAAAAACATTTCTAAAACCTAATAAACTAACTAAAACCCTAACCTAAACCTAAACCCTAACCTAACCCTAAACCCCAAAAACCTAAACTCTAAAAATAAAACCTAAACCCTAAACCCTAAACCCTAAATTAATAACCTAAACCTTAAACTAATCTAAACCTAACTAAACCTAAATAAATAAACCCTAAACCCTAAAAGCCTAAACCCTAAACCTTAAACCTTAAACCCTAAACCATAAAGCCTAAAAACCTTAAAACCTAAACCTAAACTAAATAAATCAAAAAAATAAAATAACGAAATAAACCTAAACTTAAATAAAATAAAATAAAAAGTAAAATAAAATAAAACCTAAATTAAAACCTAAGCCTAAACCTAAATAAAATAAAATAAACTAATAAAATAAACTAAAAAAATAAATAAAAATAACCTAAACTAATTAAAATAAAATAAACCTAAAGAAAACCTAAAAATAATAACTAAATGAAAATAAAATAAAATATACCTAAAATAAAATAAAAAAAAATAAAACCTAAACCTAAAATAAAAATAAAATAAAAAATAAACTTAAGAAAAAACTAAAATAAACTAAAAATAAATAAACCTAAACTAAACCTAAACTAAATAAATAAAAATAAAATTAAACCTAAACTACAAAATAAAACCTAAAATAAACCTAAAATAAAACCTAAACCTAATCCTAAAAAAAAATAAAATTAAACCTAAACCTAAAAATAAAAATAAAAAACATATACATAAAATTAAAATATAAACTAAAAAATAAACTAAACCTAAACCTAAACCTTAAAAAATAAACTAAAACCCTTAAAATAAAACAAATAAACTAAATTAAAAAAATAAACTAAAAAAAATAAAAAATAAATAATAAGTAAACCTAAACCTAATTTACTTAATTTAAAAAAATAATAATAAACCCTAAATCCTACTAAACCCTAAACCTAAACCCTAAACTAAGCCCTAAAAAAAAACCTAAAACCTAATCCCTAAACCCTAACCCTAAACTCTAAACCCTAAAAGCATAAACTAACCCTAAACCCTAAAAAACCTAAAAACTTAAACCTAAACTAAATAAACCTAAAAATTAAATAAATAAAAAACCAAATTAAATCAAAAACAAACAAAATAAAACATAAACTAAAACCTAAACTTAAACCTAAACCTAAACCAAAACATAAAAGAAATAAAATAAAAAATGAAAACTAAACTAAAATAAAAAATAAATAAACCTAAACTAAATTAAAAATAAAAGAAATAAAATACTTAAAGCTAAAATAAAATAAAATAAAATAAAAAATTAAATAAAACTTAAACAAAATAATAACCCTAAAAAATAATACTAAAAAATAAATAAAATAAAATCAAAGTCCTAAACTGAAAAAAACTAAACCTAAAATAAAAAAATAAACAAAAACCTAAACTTAAATAAACTAAACTAAAATAAATAAAACCTAAACATAAACTTAAACTAAGGAGAAGAAAATAAACTAAAAATAAACCTAAACCTAAACTAAAAAAGAAAACCTAAAAATACACCTAAAATAAAAAAATCTAAACCTAAACCTAAAAAAAAATAAAAAAAAACCTAAACCTAAAAAAAACCTTATAATAAAACCTAAAAATAATTAAAAAATAAAACCTAAACCTAAAGAAAATAAACCTAAAATAAACAAAATAAAATATTCATTAACCTAAACTAAAATAAATTAAACTAAAAATAAATAACCTAAACCTAAACCTAAAATAAACTAAACCTAAACCCTAAACTAAACTAAACAAAATAAACTAAAAAATAAACCCTAATCCTAAAAAAATAAAATAAAAACCTAAACCTAAAACTAAAAATAAAAAATAAAACCTAACCATTAAATAAAATACAAATAAAACTAAACTAAAAAATAAACATAAACCTAAACCTAAACCTTAAAAATAAACTAAAATAAAAAACCTAACCTACATAAAAATACAAATTAAAGCTAAATCAAATGAAAATAAATAAACTAAAATAAATAAAAAAATAAACTAAATAACTTAAACCTAGATACTAATAAAAAAAAATCATAAATCCTAAACCCTAAACCCAAAACTTAAACTAAACTAAATCCTAAACCTAAACCTAAACTAAACCTTAGAAATAAACCTAAAACCCTACCCTAAACCTAAATAAAACCTAAACCTAAACCCTAAACCCTAAACTATTAAACCCTAAACCCTTAAACCTAAACTCAAACCTAAAACCCTAAACCCTAAAATAACCCTAAACCCTAGACTAACCTTAAACTCTTAGCTAACCCTAAATCTTAAACCTTAAACCCTAAAAACCTTAAGCCCTAAAGCATAAACACTAAACCTTAAACCCTAAATCCTAAACCTAAACCCTAAACCCTAAAACCCTAAACCCTAAAACTCTAAACACTAAACCCTAAACCATAAACCCTAAAAAACTAAAAACCTTAACCTAAATTAAATAAATCTAAAAAATTGAAATAAAGAAATAAAACTAAACCTAAATAAAATAAAATAAAAATAAAATAAAAAAAACCTTAACTAAAACCTAAACTTAATTGTAAAAAAAGATAAACTAATAAAAATAAACTAAAATAGAATAAATAAAAGCCTAAACTAAACTAAAAAATAAAATAAACCTAAGAGAAAAAAAACCTAAATAAAATAAAAACTAAATGAAAATAAAATAAAATTTATCTAAAATAAAATAAAAACTAAATAAAAACCTAATCCTAAAATAAAAATAAATTAAATAAAGTAAAATAAACTTAAGTTTATACTAAAATAAACTAAACTAAAATAAATAAAACCTAAACCTAAACCTACACTAAATAAAATAAAATAAACTAAAATAAAATTAAACCAAAACATAAAATAAAACCTAAAAATAAACTAAAATAAAACCTAAACCTAAAAAAAAATAAAATTTAAACTTAAACCTAAAATAAAAAAATAAAACATATACCTAAAAATTAAAATATATATACAACTAAAATAAACTTAAACCTAAACTTAAACTTTAAAAATAAACTAAAATAAAAATCCTAAATTAAAATAAATAAACTAAACCAAATAAAAAAATAAACCTAAATAAAAATAAAAAATAAAATAAACTAAATAAGCATAAACCTACCTGTTTACTAAATTTTTTTTAAAAAATCATAAACCATAAATCCTAAACCTAAATCGTAAACCCTTAACCCTACATCCTAAAAAACCTTAAGCCCTAAACCCTCAACCCTAACCCTAAACTCTAAACCCTAAAAGCATAAACCCTAAAACCCTAAACCTTAAACCCTAAAAACCTAAAAACCTAAACTTAAATTAAATAAAAACTAAAAATAAAATAAATGAAAATCTAAAAAAAATTAAATAAAATAATAAAATAAAAGGAAAACATAAACTAAAACCTAAACTTAAACCTAAACCTAAACTTAAACCTAAAAAGAAAGTAAATAAGAAATAAAAACTAAACTAAAATAAAATAAATAAAAACCTAAACTAAACTAAAAAATAAAAAACCTAAATAAAATAAAAGTTAAACCTAAAATAAAAATAAAATAGAAAACTTAATAAACACCTAAACATAACAATAAACCTAAAAAATAAAATAAATCCTAAACTAAAAAACTAAACCCAAAAAATAAATAAATAAAATAAACCAAACCTAAACTAAATAAATAAAACCTAAACCTAAACCTAAACATAAACCTAAACTAAAGAAAATAAAATACACTAAAAGTTAACCTAAATCTAAACTAAAAAAGAAAACCTAAAAATAGACCTAAAATAAAAATCTAAAACCTAAACCTAAACCTAAACCTAAACCTAAAAATAAAAAATAAAATTAAAATAAAACTAAACTAAAAAGCAAACCTAAACCTAAACCTAAAAAATAAACTAAAATAAAAAAACTAAGATAAATAAACCTAAAATAAATAAACTAAACGAAATAAAAAATTAAACCTAAATCAAAATAAAAAATAAAATAAAGTAAAATAAATATAAAATAAACTAACTAAACCTAAACCTACTAGTTTATTTAATTTAAAAAAATAATAAAAAATTTAAAAATAAACCCTAACCTAAACCCTAAACTAAAACCCTAAAACCAAACCCTAAACTCAAGCTACCTAAACCCTAACCCAAAACCCTAAACCCTAAACCCTAAACCATAAAACCTATAACCCTAAACCTAAACCTAAACCAAAGCTCACACCACTCCTCGCTGGGACTCGAGATTCTGTTCCTTTCCTTTTCTTGCTTCATGTTTTGACCTTTTCATCATTCCTTCAGATTTCTACTCGGCCGCTATGTGAGTTTCCTTGATCTTAATGGTGAGTGCACTTCCTTGGAGCTCTTCAAACTTGAGGCGCCTAAGTCTTCCAATTTTCGTGGTAATATCGATCCAACTCCCATTATCGCTTATTATTAAGACCTTCAAGGATGCTTTATTTGGTAAGAACACTTGCTCTAATGCTTTGGTCAATTTAATCTCAACTTCTTTCCGTGGAATGCTGATTGTAATGTGCTCGGATCTTGATGTGGAAAAGCTGGCGAAGCCCTTTGAATTTTCATTAGTTGGTAAATTTTCATTGCGTTGCCTGACTCTTGAAAGCATCCGATCCTTCTTTCATAGCCTAAAGCTCTCGAGTGCATTTACTATCGGATTGATTGATCATATACATATCTTATTCATCTATCTAATGATTTAGACTACTCAAGAGTCTTTGCTCGTCACTCTAACTTTGTGTACAATTATCAAATGAGGCTTTTGAAATGGTCTCCTCTAATTGATGTCAAAGAGGAATCGCCAATTGTTCCTTTATGGCTAGCTTTTCCAAACATGAGGATACATTATGTTACTCATCAAGTCCTATTTGCGGTTGGGGCTCTCTTTGGTAGGCCCCTTCAAATAGATCAAGACACCATCGTGAGATCATAACCATCAGTTGCTTGTATTTTGGTTGAGATTGATATTACCAAAAAGTATCCAAAAGAAGTTTGGATCGGTTCGAAAAAATTTGGGTATAATCAAAAAGTGGAATTTAAAAATTTCCTTATTTTTTGCACACATTGTAAGATCCGTGGTCATGATCACTCTGAATGTTTTATGTTACACCCTAATCTTAAAAAGAAAAAATTGATCCTAATCCCTCTCTAACAAATGAAAAAAAATAATAAGTTTGCTTATGTGCCTAAAGTTACTCAAAATGGAACTCACCCTCACCCTCTCCTTTATTACCTACGATTTGCCTATTGGAGAACAATGAGCTTGATAAAATAATGATATTGAGATTTGTGAGGAAACTAATGATAACTTACCTAACGTTTCTTCTACTTGTAATAACTTGGCATCTTAAGCCAATCCCTTTACTCATATGAATCATAATTTTGATTTGAATGGGAACCTCAAGTTGAATCAAAATCTCAAAACTAATTCTGGAATTGTTCTAAAAAATTTTGATAATTTGGTGATGGATCAAAATCTGAATAATACTTATGGAAATGAAAATGAATTTTGTGCTATTAATGGTGCCACAACCTCTCCTTCTATTACCCTATAGAGTGATACACATGCTAACCCAATTTCTCAACCTAACTCTGACACCAAAGAAGGGGAAATCATTATTAGGAATGCTTTGATAGATACTGGTCCTATTCTGAATATCACAAATCACTCTCTTTCAGATGGAGATACTTTGGACATAGATAAGCCTTTTCAAACTGTTATTAAAAAAAATCCCTTAAAGCTATAATGTTCACTGATAGCTCCACTAAAACCACTCGATCTTCTCTAACTTCCCATAAATAATTGTTTCATGTTTCTCTTCTTATTATTTTTTATTTTTTTCAGTTATCTCTTCTCTTTTCTTTCAACATATTATGATAAGTTTTCTTATTTGGAATGTTTGGGGTATTGGGACTCTCACTGTCTGCAATCATATTAGAAGCCTTTGTTGTACTCATAACATAGCCTTACTTGTTGTTATTGAGCCATTCATTCACTCTTATAAGATTACCCAAGTTGCTAGAACACTAGGATTTCAAAATTTCTTTTATAATATTAGTAATAAAATTTTGTGTTTTTGGAATAATTTAATCAACATTTCTAGCCTTGATATCTCCAATAATTGGTTAATGTTCAAATCTCATTGGGTGAATTTTCTGCTCTTGGTTCTTTTATCTATGCATCTTATAATAGAGCTGGTAGGAACATCCTTTGGGATCAATTAAGAACTTTCACCTCCTCGGTCAATAAACCCTGGTTGGTTGGGGGTGATTTCAACACTATTATCGCTTCCTCAAAAAGAAGGGCGAGGTTGCTCTCCTAACATCCACTCCATGGAAGATTTTTCTAATATGATTCTAGACTATAATCTAATTGATATTAGTTTTTATGGCTCCGACTATACGTGGCATAACTCTAGACTCTGGTAGTGGCTTGATAGGACCCTCTTTAATTCCCTTTGGATCAATCAATGGCCCACACTTCTATTTAGCATTTGAGCAAAACTTTGTCTGACCATGCTCCACTATTGATCTCCATCAAAACTCCTTCCAGTGCTATATCCTCCCGCACTACTTTTAGATTCCAAAATATGTGGACCCAACATAGTGATTTCTTTAATGTTGTTTCCACTAATTGGATGGCCCCTATTCACCCGGACAATTTTGTTAAAGGCATAATTCAGCTTTGGCTTAAGCTTAAAAGACTAAAATAAAACCTAAATTGGTGGAACAAGCACCATTTTAAAGATCTTTTTGCCAATCTAAAAAATATGGAATAATTAGTTTGCTCCTTGAAGATGTGTGACCTAGTAAGCTTGATGAGTTGAAGCTAAAGATAATTTGATTAATTATCGAATATGGAGAAAACCTATGGCAACAAAAGGCCGCTAGCAAACATATTGCTGATGGTGACAAAAATACAAGGTATTTCCATGCTCTTTTCAAAAAAAGGAAAGACTTAAACTCTATTCAAAAAAACAAAAATATTAACGGTAGCTAGATCACTGATAATAATAAAATTAAAGATTCTATCATTCAACATTTTTAAAATTTATTAAAAATAACCCTAACTTAGAACCCCTCTCCAACACTCACCTATTCTCTTCTATGATTACTAATGATGAAATCCATTTACTCACTTTGCATCCTACATAAATTGAGATTAGTAGTACTCTCAATAGTATGAACACTAACTCTGTTGTTGGCTCTGATAGCTAAATGACTCATTTCTTTCAACATTGTTGGCCTATTATTAAGTCTAACCTTGTTGATGCTGTCATTGATTTCTTTGATGGCAACTCTTTACCTAGATACTTTTCTAGCACTTTAATTATTCTCATTCCCAAAACTAATAATCGTGATACTTGGGGAGATTTTAGACCTATCAGCCTTTGCACCTTCTTTCAAAAACTCATTACTAAATTAATTAATAATAGGATAAGTCCGCTGCTACCTAAAATTATTTCTCCTAACATAACTAGCTTTGTTAAAAGTAGAGCTATATCCGACAATATCCTTCTAGCCCAAGAGCTAGTTCATGACCTTGATGTTCTTATTTGGGGTGGCAACATCCTCTTCAAATTGGACATCTCTAAAGCTTTTGATAACCTCTCTTGGGATTTCCTCTTTCAAACTTTTCATTTGTTTGGGTTTTCTGATAATTTCATCCGCCTCATCAAAAATTGTATTACCACTATTTGGTTCTCTATTATCATGAATGGTGAGTCCCTTGGATTCTTTTCTTCGAGGCATGGCTTGAGACAAGGAGACCCCCTTTCACCCTCTCTTTTTATTATTGCTGTTGAATATCTTTCAAGAAGCCTGAATGATCTTTTCTACAATAATCCTTCCATGTTTTTTAAAACTAAAGGTGGTCTTTCTATCTCTCATCTTAGTTTTGCTGATGATATTATAATCTTTTGCAATGCCTCTATTCGGCACATTAAAACTATTAAGAGCCTTCTAAATAAATTTGGTAATGAAAGTGGTCTCTTTCTCAATGAAGGAAAATGTTATTTCATTCCTTCCTCTAAAATCCCTTCTAATAGGATCAATCAAATCTTGAGAATTACTAATTTTCAGCAACATCAACTTCCCATTAATTATCTTGATGCTCTGCTTTTTAAAGGTCAAAAAAGATCTCATCTTTTTGATGATCTAATCCAAAAAATCTCTAATAAAATTTCTATTTGGGAATTATTTACTCTCTCGGTAGGCTCACTTTGATTAAGAGCACTCTTAACTCCATGCCTTTATATCGCCTCCAAACCATTGTGCAGACCATTTCTATCATTAACAGAATTGAGCGTCTCATTAACAATTTTTTTTGGGGCTCTAATAACTCCTCTAAAAGAATGCACTAAACCTCTTGGTTTAAAAGTTGTGGCACCCTAGCTGAAGGTGGCCTTGGATGTAAGCCAATCAAAGAAGCTATCACTGCTTTTTCCTATAAGCTTTTGTGGAATTTTAGGAGTAACAATAGTCTTTGGGCTAATTTTATGACTACTAAATGTTACCAGGGTAAGCACCCCCTCATTTTTCCCTATAAAGCAGGAGACGCTCCTGTTTGGAAAAGACTTTGTTCTGTCAAATGGGATGCATAATGCTTAATTTTTTGGGGGATTAACTCTGGCTCCTCCTTCTTTTGGCAAGATAACTAGATTGGATGTGGGTCCATTGACGACTTACTTTCCACCCATTCCACTGCCGCTATTAAGGTGAAATATTTCATGAAGAATAATATGTGGAACATTAGTAAGCTTATTGATTATATTCCTTCATTTCTCTTAAACAAGCTTACTACTATTCCTATCATTCCTACCAATCAAGACCATATCCTTTTTAAGCTCTCACATAATGGTGATTTCAACTTTAAAAATGTTTGAATTCACATTAAAGAAACTCATGATTCTTCCAATGTGTTTCCCCAACTATGGAATAACACTATCCCTACTTCCTATACTGTTCTTACTTGGTATATTTTGAAAAACTTCATCTGGATTCTTTTGTGGGGTAAAGGCTTTCAATTACCTTCAAAAAATGCTTCTTTCACATTGAGAATGTGAACCATGTTTTGTTAATGGGGCCATTGCT
This sequence comes from Cymbidium sinense, assembly GCA_021442155.1. Taxonomy (NCBI): domain Eukaryota; kingdom Viridiplantae; phylum Streptophyta; class Magnoliopsida; order Asparagales; family Orchidaceae; genus Cymbidium; species Cymbidium sinense. The sequence goes on along the minus strand of CM038214.1, from coordinate 350,192,941 downwards.
TCTAAACTTTGGATTTGGTATGATGACCTTTTTAACATTGTCATTTTCAATGGCTCCTTAACTTTATATCAACTTCTTGAAGTTTATTTTGACAACACTATTAAAGGTCACATTAAAGTCATAACTGCTATCACTATTATTTGGTTCATATGGATGGACAAAAATGATGTGAAACATCATGGGATCCCTATGAATCACCTGAGGATAATTGCTAGAATTAAAAAAAAATTGAGACATGTTCAATGCCAATCTCATTAACTACAAAAAATTCAAAGGTTGTAAATTTGTGGCAAATAAAATGGGTTTTAACTTGTCGGATCAACCCTACTGTAAAAATGATAAGATTGTCTATTGGGTAAAACCTCTTGATAATACTATTAAAATTAACACTGATGGCTCTGTCTCTCATAAAGGTTCAGGGTGTGGTGGCATTTTCAAAAATCTTAATGGTAAAGTCCTATGTGCTTTTGCCTACCCCCTTGCTTCATGCTCTATTCCATTTGCTGAGCTTATGGAAGTGTACAAAGCTCTCCAGATTTACATTCAAAATGGTTGGCTCAATATTTGGATTGAGGTGGATGCTCTCGTGCTAATTAATCTTTTGACTTCTACCAAAATGAGCAACACTGAATTATACTACCTTCTCAAGCAAACTAGAGCTCTCCTTACCCAACTTAATTTTAGAATCACTCATGTATGGCATGAGGGCAATGCATGTGCTTATTACCTTGCCAATATGGGTGATAGATTGGATGGTATAAACTTCTTTGATCAACTAACTCTTCCTAAACATTTATGTGGCTTGGTTAATCTAGAAAATACTGGGCTCTCTTATCTCAGAAAGTAATCTAACCTCTGGCTTGATCTGTCTCAATTCTTGTTTAACTGCATGATCACTTTCTATTCAGTGTTGTTGTTTTCTTGGTATTTGCCGATGCTTCATCCGGATATTACTTGGTGTTTTTTTGCTAATTTCTGTGGCATGTGCTATTGGTTTAATTGCATTAATTCTAATTGGGGCCTTCCTATTTTTGCTACTTTTAATGATAAGGTGTTGCTGTTCCTTTGGAATTTGTTGATGCATCATCCTTTTACTTCTTATTGGCCATTTGCTGAGCTGTGTGACATCTGCTGTTGGATTACTTACCCCAACCTTGATTGGGGTTTTACTGTCGATGCTGATAAAGTGTTCATTGTTTGTTGTAGGGAGATATATTATTTAATGCTTTATTTGTTACTGCTATACTCTTTGATCAATAATGACAGATTTCTATCCCTTTCCTAGAATTATATTATGGGATCCTTGCCTCCATGTTTAACTGTTATACCTCTGTATATCTTTATAGCTATTTTAACTGATATTCATCTCCTTATTATGATTGTTGCCTCTACTATGTTTCATATCCTTATCTCCACATCCTGTAAGGAGAGCTCTTGCACTAGCCTTGCTTTTATAACTCCTTCTCTGCAGGATTGGAATTATCTCTAAGCTTCCAATATTATTGATGTTGTGGGATTAGCTGCTGGCATAATATTTTGTGTTTGACTGTATATCAAAGATGACTTTGCTTTGAACCATTTAATAATCTATGATGTACCTATGTTACTTGCTAGTGTATCTTATGTTGGATGCAGTATCTCTCCTAATGTTTTAATTACTGCTCTTTGGGTTGGTTTTTTGTATGCTTACCTCCTCTTTCCTACTTGTAAGGAATGACACATCATTTCTATTATTATTATTAAGATTTCTTTGAAGGTTAACCTTATGGTTTTTGGCTGTTTGTTGCCTGTTGTTCTCCTAAACTTCTTTCTTGCTTGAAATGCATGATCAACTCATTTGCTATCCTTTCCCCTGTGGCTCTGTTAAATTTAGGCACATCTCTGTGATTATCCAACTGTCTAATTAGAATTTTGCATATGCTTCTAGGGATTGTCTTGTTCAGTTGGACTTTTTTGAGGTTATTGAATGGATGCTGGCTTTTGCTTTGTTGCTTGTATCTTTTGTTAGCAATTGGGCTACTACTGATCACCACTTTTCAGCTTGCTTTGCCCTGATCATTTCCCTATCTTTCTAGGACTTATCTTTTGTATTGTCTATTTGCAATGGGAGGTTTTATGGCCAACTTGCTGTTATTTTTTATCTTGGTTGTTGGATTACCTGGAACATTGAATCGCTTGTTCAGCAAACTATTAGTGGGGTTGTCTTGCTTGTTCAGCAGGGTGCTTTGCTGTTTGCTTTTGGAGTTGCTTTGCTATTTTCTTTGGCTACCCTCATTTTGTCTATTTGCAATGTGTGGTATTTTGGCCAACTTGCTGTTATTTATTCTCTTGGATGTTGGCTCTACTGCTCATTGATTCCTTTGCCCAGCTTGCTACTTCTAGGGTTGTCTTTCCTTTCAGGGTCCTTTTGGAGTTGTTTTGCTGATTAGTTTGGCTAACCTCATTTTCCCTACCTGCCAGTGAGGATATTTTTTTCTAATTTGTTGTTATCTCATTACACGTTTGGACTTTCTTATTGGGATTTTAGTATGCTTTCCATGGGGTTGTGGGTTTAGCTTCATGCCTGATCACCCCTTTCTGGAAGGGTTTTTTTCTTGGTTATCTTCTGAACCACTTTTGTCTCTATCTCTCTACTTTATTTTTTATTGGATTTTTATATGATGGGTGCTTTAAATGTTCTATTTTCTCCACTATTGGCTTTTGGATTTTTGGATCCTTTATCCAGTAGGTTATCTTTATGATTGTTGGTCGTTGTTTGGTCTTTTAATTTTAGCTTTTCTTTTATCAGCTGCTGGTTTCACTTGCTGCTATTTTTTTCACTTTGCTAGTCTTGGCCAAGCCTTTTCCCTATCTATCTAGAAATTAAATTTTGTATTTTCTTTTTTGATTGGGTTGGTTTTTGGCCAACTTGTTGCTATTTTATATCTTGGGGGTTGGCTGATTTGGATCACTGAATCTTTTGTCCAGCTTCCCGGGTTGTCCAAATTATTCTGCAGGTCATTTTGATGTTATTTATTTTACTATCCCTTTTAGATTGGACTTTCTTAATGCATTTGCTTTAGCGAGGATCCGGTTTAGCCACTGATTATCTTTACCTGGAGGGACATTTTTGTTGATCATCTTTTGAACACCTTTAGTTTTTATTCTACTTATCTTCCTTCTAACAGAGTTTTATATAGTGGGGGTAATAATTGTATTATTGCTTATCTTGTTGGCCTTTTGATTTCTGGGTCCTTTATCCAGTGTTGCTTTATGGTTGTTGTTTCTTGCACATTCTGGTTATTGGCTTTTGGGTTTTGCTATTAACATAAGGGCATTTAACTTCATCTTGTTTTCCCTCTTGGTTATGCTAGATTTGTGCAGATCATTGTGATTATTCTTTTGCCTTTCTTGATTTTAATCTTTGCATTATTTAATCTCAATGGATGGATTTATGGTCAACTAGCTGGATATTACTATCATGGCTGTTGGCTGAACTAGATTAGTGGGTTTAATGAAAAGCAAGATGCTTATGTTATGTTATCTCTGATTGCAACTTATTTGAGTTTTTTGTGGTGGGGATAGCGATTCTTCACTCTACTCCATTTCTTATGGTTATTTGGGCTTAGGATATGCTGCTTCCCTTTATATTTGTTGCTTTTTAATTTCTGAATCAAGGAGGTTGTTAAGAGTCGCATTACTTACATTCTTTTACCGCATTAAACTGGATTATTGAGTATGATGATAAGCAAGCTGATCCTGTGGTGTTATCTCTGATTATCTCTTATTGGAGCTGTTTGTGGTGGGGAGCTGCCCTTTGCCTATCTCTTCTTATCTATTGTTGTATTCCAATTTCCTGTGGTAATTTGGGATTGGGGTTTGCTATTTTCCTTTATAATTATAGCATTCTTAATTCTGAAATAAGGAGGTTGTTAAGACCTCCATTACTTACATTCTTTGGTTATCCTTTTCTGGGAAATAACCCTGAATTGCTTACTGGATTGTTTACTAAGACTGTATATTTATTATTGTCCTTTCAGCTTGGAATGAGGTTAATTCCATGCTCTTGTCTTTGCCTGGCTGGTTTGCAGCAGAATTTTAGTTGTTTCCCTCTGGTGACTCTTCTTGTTAGTCTCATTAATCCCTTAAATCTGGTTAAAAATCTAGATGACCTGACATTGATGGCTCTCTTTCATTTGAGTTGGGATTATCATGCCATGGAGCCTAATATGATGACATATAACTTTCATGTGATCCCCTTAGCCACTTTGCTCTTTGTTGCACTTTCTTCTACTCTGTATACAACTTTGCCTATGTTTGCAGGCATTATGGCTCAACGGATCTTCATCAAATGGCTGCTATACAGGATAGTTGGCTATGATGGTTGTGATGATTTCACTCCTTTTTGGTTTGGTAGTAGCTCTTGTGATGTACCCTTCGAAGTTTGGATGCTCATATGCACCGCCCAACAGTGAGGTGAGCCACCTCTATCACACCTCTTTATTATTACCATTCTAATTTGCTCGCCATACTTTCTCTGTATTACCTTAACTATTCTAACTTCTTTCTATCTACAATCTTGCGTGCTTTTCCTTTTTTCTCAGTTACTCCATTGTGTCATGGATTCTCACATCCGCAAAACATTGACCCTTATCCTTCATTTGCTTATATATGTTAATCAATTTGTATAACTCTTTTCTTTTGCATTTGGAGGTACTAGATAGATTTACTTTATTGATTGCTCTTTGAGTAGTTCTAGAGTTTATCCAAACCTTATGTAACCATTTCCATAAATCCTAAACAAAACCTAATTAAACTAATAAATAAAACTTAAATAAAATAAAAAACTAAACTAAAAAAAATTAAATTAATTTTAAAAAAAATAAATAAAAATATAATAAAAATAAAATAAAAAAAAGATCTAAACTAAATTAAAAATAAAATAAACCTAAAAATAAAAAACCTAAATAAAATAAAAACTAATTGTAAAATAAAAATAGAAATAAAATAAACCTAAAATAAAATAAAATAAAAACTAAATGAAAACCTAAACCCAAAAAATAAACCAAAAACTAAAACTTAAAAAAAAAACCCTAAACCATAAACTAAAAAAAAGCCTAAAATAAACTAAACCTAAACCTTAAACTAAATAAAATAAAATAAACTAAAAATAGTCCTAAACCTAAACTAAAAAATAAAACCTAAAAATAAATGTACAATAAAATCCTAAAACCTAAACATAAAAAAATAAAATAAAAACCCAAACCTAAACCTAAAAAATAAAATAAAACCTAAGCGAGAAAAATAAAATAAAACTAAAACTAAACTAAAAAATTAAAATAAGCTGAAACCTAAACCAAAAAATGGACTAAAATAAAAAACCTAAACTAAAATAAATAAACTCAGCTAAAAAAATAAAAAATAAAAAATAAAATGAACTAAAATAAAAAAATAAACTAAATAAACCTAAACTACTAGTTTACCTAATTTTTTTTTTAAAAAAAAACCCTAAACCCTATGTTGGCTTAATTAGCCTCATGTTCAATTTAATTAATTTTGATGATAATAAATAAATTCTTAGATGTTCTAATGAATATTTTTTATGTGTTTCAGATATATCAATTGCTAATTACATTTCTAATACATTAGAGAAAATTGCAAGAGTAGAAGAATGAAAAGGATAATGTGAAGCTCATGATACAATATTTTGGGTTATATAACTATTCATATGAGTTCATTGGCATGAATCAATTTTCTCACAACTTAACATATTATTTTAATGTGGTTAATTTATATAAACTTTATTTAATTAACATTCAACTATATGTTTCATACATAGCATTAAAATTGTCAAAGTAATAAATGATAAAAACTATTAAGTATAATTATTTTATTTACTTAATATAATTAAATATTTTAATTTAATTTTGGTTATAAGATAACTAACATATTCATGATTATACATAAATTATATCATAATTTTTAAATGTCACATGTCAAAATTAACAAAAATATATAAAATTTTGTATTTTAGCCAAAGTCATTTTCTAATGAAAGAATTCATATCTAATTTCATCTCCAATGGATTCCTTGGATTTTTTTTTCCATTAATTTAAGAGGTTACATGACCCACTTTTAATTAAAATTGAATTTATTATGTTTTTCTAAACATTAGTTGATTTTTATAATGAATGCATGCTACATGCTTTGAATATATTAAGAGCCATATTTGATTACTTTTGACTTTCCCATGTGAATAGCCAAATTTTGGCTGCTAAATTTAATATTTATTTAATATAAATTATATTTTTATTGAATATTAAATTATTAGATGATAACATGAGGTTTTCATGATATATTTTTAAAATATGATCTTCTTGCCTATAAACAGTCCTCATTCTCTTCATGAAAGAATTCCTCATTCAAAATTCAAAATCCCTCCAGTAAATCTAAGAGAAAAATTCTTAGATTTTTCTTCCAAGTGTTCTCCAAATATTACAAGATCAAATCCTTGGTTTGGAAGCTTCAACATATTCAACTAAGCAAGCTTTCTCAAATTACTTGAGTTTGTTTTCATGATATTAATCCTTTTTAGTTGTTCATGCTATTTTCACCATCTATTTCTTCTTTCTAATTTATACTTTTTGGTGGATTAGTCTTTGGAGATTGTTTTTCACATTAAAGTTTCTCAATCATCTTTTTGTGAAAAACTCTTATGATAGTTTGTAGGAACTATTTCGACTTGTTGAAATTTTTAACTTCTACAAATTTCTTTTGGTTTCTTGAAATATTTCATCATTAATCTCATTTTGAAAGATCATTTATTCTTAGATCTATTTTAGAAGTATATTTTAAGCATTTTAAATTAAATTATTATGCTAAAATTATTTTCATATTTGCTAGATCTCTCTTTTTAATTAAAAGCTTACTAGCCTACTTAGATCTATCATATAATCATTTTATTTAAGTACTTTGAGATCATTAGCATTAATTGAAAGAATCTTTTTGCTAAAAATAAAATAAATTATTACTTAGAAATTTATTTTATTATGTAAAAGAATATTGTGAATTTATTTTGAAATTATTTTTAAACATCTTAGTAAGATCACTTTAGGATATTTATTTCAATATTAAGTGAGCATATTATCTTGCCAAAATTTTTTAAGTTGTAAGTGATCATTTATAAGTTGTAAGATTATTTTTTGAATTGGACAGCTTGGTATATTTATGAGAGATTTATTTTATCAAAATTTATTATTTTGTATTTTTTTTTGTGCTATAAAATTTATTTTGGGGTTGTACTCACCTCTTTGTAGGAGAGTACATATTATTGTAGGGGTTGTACTCACCTGTATAGAGTACTATTTGTAAGCTATTTTGCATTTAGTGGATTCTAGCTAGGGAGGCATGGACATAGGTCGGTTTTGGGGTTTGGTTGAACCACGTAAAAATTGTGTGCCTATTGTCTCTCTTTACTTTACTGTACTTTTATTTTTGCTGATTAAGAATTGTATCATGTCATTATAAAATAAAAAATTAATTTTGTACTAAAAATTAAATTTTAAGACTTTTATTGGCTTAACATCCAAGAGTAGATCTTTTCACTATGGCACAAGGTTTCCCAAAGGGTTCACTACTAGAGGGACAATCCACTCATAGACCTCCACTTTTAGATAGTGTACCATTTGATTATTGGAAAAATAGAATTAGTACATTTTTAAGAGGTCAAGATGCACGCATGTGGTATATGTTGACACATCAATATCATAAACCCATAGTAGAAATAAATGACATTAAAGTAGAAAAACCTTTTGAAGAATGTTCTATAGCTGAAAGAGAACTTGATGAATTAAATGTTAGGGCTTGTAATACTTTACATTGTTTTATTACGATGATTACATGAAAATTTCTATGTTAAGTACAATAAAAGAAATATGGGATAAACTCATGATAACTTATGAAGGAACTAGTGAAGTTAAAGATGCTCACATAAATAGACTTATTCATGAATATGAGTTATTTCATATGTCTCCTTCTGAATCTATTTCTAATATGTATACTAGGTTCAAGAAAATAATTAACACATTGCATTCTCTTGGAAAAACATATAGGAATCAAGACTTAGTCTATAAGATTCTTAGATGTCTTCCAAAAAAAATGGGAATCTAAAGTAACAGCTATTAGTGAAGCTAAGGATTTATCTACTTATCCACTTGATCAGCTTTTAGATTCTTTGATAGCACATGAACAGGTTATTGCTCAAAGGGATAAGATGGATAACTCAACAAAAAGGGAGAAGGAGAAAGGAAAATCCATTGTATTACAAGTTGATGATAGTGATAAGCATAACATCTCAAGCTCGGATGGTGATAGTGATGAGGTGGTCATGCTATCCAAAAGGCTTGGGAACTTGCTAAGGAAGAAGAATCAAAGGTATAAAAATTCTAAAAACTACAAATTTCAAACTAAAAAATTTCCTATAGGTGCGGGGATCATTTGCTACCATTGTAAAAAGCCTGGACACATAAGAGGTGATTATCGAACTTGAATCAAAGAAGAAAGAGATTGATGTGAAAAGAAGAAAAAATATGAAGGAGAAAAAGTACCATAAGAAGAAGAAGATGGCTTTATGGCCAATCCAGATTCAAATGAATCAAGTACTTGCTCATCCGATGAAGAGGTCAACATATGTCTTATGGAAAATGGAGAATCGACTTAGATTCTCAAGAGGTATGTAATCATATATCTTATGATGAATTAGATGATGCTTTTAATGATTTAGTTATTGAATATAGAAAATTAAAAAGAAAATACAAAACCTTAGAAAAGAACATAAAAATTTAGATATGCATTTTGTGATTTAAAAAATGAATGTGATAATTTAAAAGTAAAAATACTTCTTTATTAAATTGTTCCTTACTTGTATGTAAACTTGAAAGAGAGAATATCTTGTTAGAAGCAAGATTAGAATTATATTTGAAATCACAAGTTCATTATAATACTTCATCAAGAAAAACATTTAATAGAAATTATTTGCATCATACACATCCCACTCATATACCTTATAATTATCGTGCTAAGTCATATGCAAACACTAATGTTTGGTGCAACTATTATGATAGAAAAGGGCATATTTCATTTGATTGCTATGCACATAAACTACAAAACACTAAGAAATCATCTTATGTATGGGTACCAAAAGGTACAAGCACTACAGAAACCACGCATGCTAGATATCTTGCTTCAAATGTAGAATGTGGACCCAAACATGTTTGGGTTACAAAAGTTAACATGTGAGTTTCTTTTGTAGGATTGACCTTCAAAGCAAAATCAAAGAAGGCATGCGGTACTTGGACAGTGGATATTCAAGACATATGACGGGAGATAAAGATAAATTCACAACTTTAGAATCAAGAGATGGAGGATTTGTTACATATGGAGATAATGCAAAGGGAAAGATCATTGGCATTGGTTCTATTTGTAAGAATTCTATCACTTTAGATAAAGTTTTTCTAGTAGAAGGATTAAAACATAATTTAATTTCTATTAGTTAATTATGTGATAAAGGTTTGAATGTACTATTCCATGCATCATGTTGCATTATAAAAAATAATTAAAATGTTTTGTTAGTAGGACAAAGATATAAAAATATTTATGTCATTGATTTAGATAGCTTTCATGATGTGAATTTGAATTTACTTTGTTTTAAAAGCACTCATGATGATATATGGTTATGGCATATGAGACTATGTCATATTAACATGCACACAATTAATAAAATTGTCGAACTTGATTTAGTAGTTGGATTGCCTAAATTAAATTTTCATTCAAACTATGTTTGTGATGCATGTATTCATGGTAAGCATTCTAGAAGCTCATTTAAAAGTAAAAATATTGTTTCTACTTCTAGACCTCTAGAATTATTGCACATGGATTTATTTGGTCCTATTAACACCACTAGCTTAGGTGGAAAAAATTATGGTTTTATGATTATTGATGATTTTTCTAGATATACTTGGGTTTTATTTGTAACTTACAAGGATGATATTCTTGGTGAGTTTAGAAATTTTTCTAAATATATTCAAAGAGAACAAGGCCTTCTGATTAATAGGGTTCATACTGATCATGGTGGAAAATTTGAAAATAAATTATTTGAGGATTATTGTGATGAACATGGGATTAGACATAATTTTTATGCACCTAGAACTCCCCAACAAAATGGAGTAGTAGAAAGAAAAATAGAATATTAATTGAATTTAGTAGATCTATGCTTGATGAGTATAAATTGCCAAAATATTTTTAAGCGATAATTGCATGTTATGTGATGAATATGATCTATTTTAGACCAATTTTGAAGAAGACACCCTATGAATTGTTTTTTGGAAAGAAGCCTAAGATTGAACACTTTCATATATTTGGATGTAAATGCTTTATTTTGAATAATGGAAAAGATCATTTAGGAAAGTTTTATTACAAATTAGATTATGGTATTTTCTTAGGATACTCTCTTTCTAGTAGAGCTTATAGAATTTTCAATAAGAGAAAAATGATTGTAGAAGAATCAATACATGTTATTTTTGATGAAAATTTAATTGATCCTATTGGAAATGAAGTGATTGATGAAGAGATTGATAATTTTAAGAAAATATATTTAGAAGATAATGTGGATGATTCATTGCCTAAAGAATGGAAATATAATAAAAATCATCCAAAGGAACTAATTATAGGAGATCTTCAAAAGGAGTTATGACGAAGACATAGTAGAGAGGTTGTAGATCATTCAACATTTTATCGACTTTGAACCTAAAAATTTAGAAGAAGCATTAAATGATAGTTTTTGGATTATTGCTATGGAAGAGGAGTTGAATCAATTTGTAAGAAATGATGTTTGGGATTTAGTCCCAAGACCCCAAGATCAAAATGTCATTGGAACAAAATGGGTCTTTTGGAATAAGCTAGATGATTCAGGTTATATTGTTAGAAATAAAGCTAGGTTAGTTGCACAAGGGTACACACAAGTTGAAGGTATAGATTTTAAAGAATCTTTTGCACCCGTAGCAAGACTAGAAGCTATTAGGTTACTCCTTGCTTATGCTTGTTTTAGAAATTTTAAAATCTTTCAAATGGATGTCAAAAGTGCATTTTTGAATGGATTTGTTAACAAAAATGTATTTGTAGAGCAACCACCTAGATTTAAGAGCCTTGATTGTCTAAATCATGTGTATAAATTAAAGAAAGCCTTATATGGTTTAAAATAGGCTCCTCATGCTTGGTATGATAGGTTAAGTAACTTCTTAAAAGATCATGAATTTAGAAAGGGTAGAGTAGATACCACCTTATTCCATAAGAGCATATATAATGATTTCATTATGGTACAAGTGTATGTAGATGATATATTATTTGGAATTACAACTGAATCTTTATGCCATGAGTTCTCATCATTGATGTCTAAAGAGTTTGAAATGAGTATGATGGGAGAACTTAATTTTTTCTTAGGTCTTCAAGTGAAGCAACAAGAAAATGGCACATTCATCTGTCAAACCAAGTACACAAATGAATTGCTTGAGAGGCTTTACATGAAAAGATTTAAATCTAGTAAAACTCCTATGAGCCCATCTACAAAATTAGATTTAGATGAATTAGGAAAATCTATTGATCAAAAACTTTATAGGAGTATGATAGGATCACTTTTATACCTTGCTGCTAGTAGACCTGATATTATGTTGCTGTTTGTTTATGTGCTCATTTTCAAGCCAACCCGAAAGAATCTCATTTAATAGCAGCCAAGCATATCTTTTGGTATTTGATAGGCACTACTAGGTTTGGTTTATGGTATCCTAAAAATTCCTTATCATGTGATTTGGTTGTTATTCTGATGCTGATTTTACAGGATGCAAAGTATATATAAAAAGCACATCTGACACATGTCATTTTTTAGGATCATCACTTGTGTCTTGGTCATCTAGGAAACAAAATTTTGTAGCTTTATCCACTACTTAGGCTGAGTACATGGTTGTTGGTAGTTGTGTTGCTCAGGTCCTTTGGTTAAAGCAACAATTAGAAGATTTTGGTATTAAGAAAGATCATATTCTAATTCAGTGTGACAATACTAGTGCTATTAGTTTGACTAAAAATCCTATCCAGCACTCACAAACCAAGCATATAGAAATTAGACATCATTTTATTAGGGATCATGGTTTGAAAGGTCATGTTAATATTAATTTCATTAGTACCAATATACAAATTATGGATATTTTTACAAAACCCTTACCAGAAGAACATTTTTATACTTTAAAACACATGCTTGGAATGTTAGATCCTAATATTTAAAATTGTATGTAGTTTGTTCTCACTTTTTGATGTTGTCAAAAGGGGGAGAAGAGTAAAATGTTGGTTAGTATTAAGTCTATTTCATGCATACATTTAGGGGGAGCAACATTATTCATCTCTTATGCATAAATTTTTTTAAGAGAATTTTTTTCAAAAACTATGGTGAAAGGTCAATCTGCACTTTCATCAAAATCAAAACCCAATATTAGTTTGTCATCATCAAAAAGGGGGAGATTGTTGGCTTAATTAGCCTTATGTTCAATTCGATTAATTTTGATGATAACAAACAAATGCTTGGATGTTCTAATGAATATTTTCTGTGTTTCAAATATATCAATTGCTAATTACATATCTAATACATTAGAGGAAATTGCAAGAGTAGAAGAATGAAAAGGATAATGTGAAGCTCAAGATACAATATTTTGGGTTATATGACTATTCATATGAGTTCATTGGCACAAATCAATTTGCTCACAAATTAACATATTATTTTAATGAGGGTAATTTATATAAATCTTTATTTAATTAACATTCAAATATATGTTTCATACATAGCATTAAAATTGTCAAAGTAATAAATGATAAAAACTATTAAGTATAATTATTTTATTTACTTAATATAATTAAGTATTTTAATTTAATTTACTGGTTATAAGATAACTAACATATTTATGATTATATATAAATTATATCATAATTTTTAAATGTCAAATGTCAAAATTAACAAAAATATATAAAATTTTGTATTTTAGCCAAAGTCATTTTCTAATAAAAAAATTCATATCTGATTTCATCTCCAATGGATTCCTTGGATTTTTCTTTAATTTAAGAGGTTACATGACCCACTTTTGATTAAAATTGAATTTATTATGATTTTCTAAACATTAGTTGATTTTTATAATAAATGCATGCTACATGCTTTGAATATATTAAGAGCCATATTTGATTACTTTTGACTTACCCATGTGAATAGCCAAATTTTGGCAGCTAAATTTAATATTTATTTAATATAAATTATGTTTTTATTTAATATTAAATTATTAGATGATAACATGAGGTTTGCATGATATATTTTTAAAATATGATCTTTTTGCCTATAAATAGCCCTCATTCTCTTCATGAAAGTATTCCTCATTCAAAATTCAAAATCCCTCTAGCAAATCTAAGAGAAAAATTCTTAGATTTTTCATCCAAGTGTTCTTAAAATATTGCAAGATCAAATCCTTGGTTTGGAAGCTTCAACATCTTCAACTAAGCAAGCTTTCTCTAATTACTTGAGTTTGTTTTCATGATCTTAATCCTTTTTAGTTGTTCATGCTATTTTCACCATCTATTTATTCTTTCTAATTTATACTTTTTGGTGGATTAGTGTTTGGATTTTTTTTTTCACATCAAAGTTTCTCAATCATCTTTTTGTGAAAAACTCTTGTGATAGTTTGTAGGATCTATTTTGACTTGTTGAAATTTTTAACTTCCTACAAATTTCTTTTGGTTTCTTGAATTATTTCATCATTAATCTCATTTTGAAAGATCATTTATTCTTAGATATATTTTAGAAGTATATTTTAAGCATTTTAAATTAAATTATTATGCTGAATTTATTTTCATATTTGCTAGATCTCTTTTAATTAAAAGCTAGCATACTTGGATCTATCATATACTCATTTTATTTAAGTACTTTGTGATCATTAGAATTAATTGAAAGAATCTTTTAGTAAAAATAAAATAAATTATTCCTTGCTGAAATTTATTTTATTGTGTAAAAGAATATTGTGAATCTATTTTGAAATCATTTTTAAACATCTTAATAAGATCACTTTAAGATATTTATTTCAATATTAAGTGAGCATATTATCTTGCCAAAATTTTTAAGTTCTAAGTGATCATTTATAAGTTGTAAGATCATTTTTTGAATTGGATAGCTTGGTATATTTATGAGAGATTTATTTTATCAAAAATTTATTATTTTGTATTTTTCTTTTTGTGCTATAAAATTTATTTTGGGGTTGTACACACCTCTTTGTAGGAGAGTACATATTGTTGTAGGGGTTGTACTTGCCCCGTTATAGGAGAGTACTATTTGTAAGCTATTTTTGCATTTAGTGGATTCCAAGCTAGGGTGGCTAAAGCGGACGAGTTTATTTTGGGGTTGAACCACGTAAAAATTATGTGTCTATTGTCTCTCTTTACTTTACTGTACTTTTATTTTTGCTGCATTAAGAATTGTATCCTGTCATTATAAAATCAAAAATTTATTTTTTACTAAAAATTAAAGTTTAAGATATATGTTTTAAAATTTTTAATATCACCCAATTCACACCCCCTCCCCTCTTGGGAGCTATAGTGACTCACACCCTAAACCCTAAACTCTAAAGCCTCAATCCTAAACCCTAAACCCTAAACCATAAACCCTAAAACTAACCCAAAAACATAAACCCTAAATCCTAAAAAACACTAACCCTAAACCCTAAACCATAATCACTAAATACTAAACTAACCCTAAATAAACCCTAATAACCTAAACCTCAAACCCTAAAAACATAAACCTAAACTAAATGGAACCTAAAAATAAAATTAATAAAAAAACCTAAACCTAAATAAATTAAACAAATAAAATAAAATAAAAACTTAAACTAAAACCTAATCCTAAACCTAAATATAAAATAAAATAAACTTTTAAAAATAAAATAAAATAAAATAAATAATAACCTATACTAAACTAAAAATTTAAATAAACCTAAAAATAAAAAAACCAAGTAAAATAAAAAAATAAATTGAAAATAAAAATAAAATAAACTTAAAATAAAATAAAATAAAAACTACATAAAAACTAAATAAAAACCTAAACCTAAAAAATAAACCTAAAAATAAAACTTTAAAATAAATAAATAATAAAACCTAAACCATAAACTAAAAAAAACCTAAACCTAAAATAAAAATAAAATAAACCTAAACTGAAACTAAAATAAAATATAGTAAAATAAATAAAACCTAACCTAAACCTAAATCAAACTAAACTGACACATAAACCTAAACTAAATAAAATAAAGTAAATTAAAAATAAACCTAAACCTAAACTAAAAATATAAAACCTAAAAATTACCTTAAAATAAAATCAAGAAACCTAAACCTAAAAAAAATAAATAAAAACCTAGACCTAAACCTAAAAATAAAAAATAAAACCTAAACATAAAAAATAAAATAAAAATAAAAATCAACTAAAAATAAAAACCTAAACTTAAAAAATAAACTAAAATAAATAAACCTAAAATAAATAAACTAAACTAAATGAAAATTAAAAATAAATCTAAATAAAAATAAAAAATAAAATAAACTAAAATAAATAAAAATAAACTAAATAAACTAAATAAACCTAAATCTATCAATTTACTTAAATTTTTTTAAAAAAAGCAATAAACCTAAATACTAAACCCTAAATTCTAAACCTTAATAAATCCTAAACCCTAAACCCTAAAGCATAAACCATAAAACCCTAAACCCTAAACCATAAATAAAAATAAAAAATAAAATAAAATAAAACACATAAAAAATAAACTAAATAAACTTAAACCTATCGGTTTACTTAATTTTAAAAACCCTAAACCCTAAACCCTAAAAACCCTAAACTCTAAAGGTTAAATGCTAAATGCTAAACCCTAAAGCCTAAGCCCTAAACCTTAAAACCTAACCCTAAACCTTAAACCCTAAAACCCTAAAACCATAAACCCTATAACTTTAATGCATAAACCTAAACCATAAAAACCTAAAAACTTAAACTTAAATTAAATAAAACTTAAAAATAAAAAATATAAAAAAACTTAAACCTTAATAAAATAAAAAATAACATAAAATCAAATCACAAACTACCGATTTACTTAATTTTTTTTAAAAAAGCCAAAAACCCTAACCCTAAACCCTAAAAATCCTAAAACCTAAAGCCTAAATAGTAAACCCTAAACCCTAAGCCATAAAACCCTAAACCTTAAAACCCTAAACCTTAAACCTTAAAAAACCTAAAAAGATAAATCTAAACTTAATAAAACCTAAAAATAAAATATTTAAAAAACTTAAACCTAAATAAAAATAATTATAAAATAAAATAAAAGCTTTTACTCAAACCTAAACCTAAAACAAAATATAATAAACTAACAAAATTAAACTAAAATAAAATAAATAAAAACCTAAACTAATCTAAAAAATAAAATAAACCTAATATTAAAAAACCTAAATAAAATAAAAAATAAACATAAAATAAAAATAAAGTAAATTTAAAATAAAATAAAATAAAAAACTAAACCTAAAATAAATAAATATAAACCTAAACCCTAAACTAAAAGAAAAACTTGAACCTAATATAAAAATAAAATGAGCAAAATAAAATTAACCTAAACCATAACTCAAAAAGACTAAACTAAAATAAATAAACTCAACAAACCTAAACCTAAACTAAATAAAATAAATTAAACTAAAAATTAACCTAAACTTAAACTAAGAAATTAAGCTTAAAGATAACCCTAATATAAAAACCTAAAACCTAAACCTAAAAAAATAAATTCAAAACTAAACCTAAACCTAAAAATTTAAAATAAACCTAAACCTAAAAATTATAATAAAAATTAAACAAAACTAAAAAATAAATTTAAACTTAAACCTAACCTAAAAAATAAACTAAAATATAGAATTTAAACTAAAATAAATAAACTTAAAACAAATATGCTAACCTAAATAAAAATAAAAAATAAGCCTAAATAAAAATAAATAATAAATAAACTAAAATAAATGAAAAATTAACTAAATTAACCTAAGCCTATTAGTTCACTTAATTTAAAAAAAACCATAAACCCTAAACCCTAAACCTTAAACCCTAAAAAACCCTAAACCCTAAACCGTAAACCCAAGCCCTAAACCCTAAAAGCATAAATCTTAAAACCCTAAACCATAAACCCTAACTTAAACCTTAAACCCTAAACACTAAACCCCAAACCCTATACCTAAACCTAAAGTAACTAAATAAATTAATAAATAAACCTAAACCCTAAAACTTAATAAACCTAAACCTAAACCTAAACCTAAGCCCAAGAATTAACCTGGACAGAACATCACCATCAACTGTCAAATTGGTGGTGGATGCGAGAGCACGGTTATCATAGTGGTGGTGGGGGATTTGGAGGTGATGGTGGATATGGAGGTGGTGGTCGGAGCAGTGGTGGTTATGGAGATGAGAGGAGCGATGGAGGTTATTGCAATGGTGTTGGTGGAGGGAGAGATTTGGGATATGATGGTGGATCCCGCTACTCAAGAGGCAGGGGTGGTTCTGATGGGAACTAGAGAAACTAAAGAATGATCATTCTGATCTACTGCTGATAGAATTATGTCTTTACAGTAGAGATAGTTCTAGTTATCTAGGGTTCTTGATTTTCTTTATGTGTGCTCATTTTTTATCTATGTCATTGCTTGTGTCTTACAAAACTTACTGTGTTACTTGGTTGATGAAATTGAAAAGAAGAAATTCTGAATCTAAATTTGTTCTCTTTTAAAAATAAAAGTAAAAATCTAAACTCTAAACTAAAACTTGAACCTTAAAGCAAATACATAAACCCTAAACTTTAAACCCTAAACCCTAAAAAAACCTAAATCAAATAATCCTAAACCTCAATAAAACCCTAAAACCCTATAACATAAACCCTAAACCAAAAATAAAAATAAAAAATAAAATAAACTAAAATAAATAAAAATTAGACTAAATAAACTAAATAAACCTAAACCTACCATAAACATTAAAAACCCTAAACTCTAAAGCCTAAACACTAATGCCTAAACCCTAAACTCTAAACCCGAACCCTAAAAAACTAAACCCTAAAATCTAAAACCCTAAACCCTTGACCCTAAAAAACTAAAATCCTAAACCTAAACTAAATAAAAGTAAAAAATAAAATATATAAAAAACCAAAACCTAAATAAAATAAAAGCCTAAACTAAAACCTAAACTTAAACCTAAAAATACAATAAAATAAACTAATAAAAAAACTAAATCAATTAAATAAAATCTAATACTAAACTAAAAAATAAAATAAAGCTAAGAATAAAAAAGCTAAAGAAAATAAAAACTAAATGTAAAATAAAAATAAAATAAACTTAAAATAAAATTAAAAAACTAAATAAAACCTAAACCCAAAAAAATAAACCGAAAAAAATAAAACCTAAATATAAATAAAAAACATAACCTAAACCCTAACCTAAAGAAACCTAAAACTAAAATAAAAGTAAAATGAACAAAATAAAACCTAACTAACACTAAAGACTAAACCCTAAAAAGTTAAAAACCTAAACCTAAACTAAATAAAACCTAAAAATAAAATAAATAAATAAACCTAAACAAAAATAAATAAAATAAAAAAACTAAAAATATAAACTAAAACTTTATCCTAAACCTAAACTTAAACCCTAAACCCTAAACCCTAAAACCCCAAATCCTAAACACTAAATCCTAAACCCTAAGACCCAAACCCCAAACATTAAACCCTAAACTAAGCCTAAACCCTAAACCCTAAAAAGCTAAAAACCTAAACCTAAACTAAATAAAACTTAAAAATAAAATAAATAAATAAAATCTAAACCATAATAAAATAAAGAATAAAATAAAATAAAAACATAAACTAAAACTTGTAAACTTGAACCTAAACTTGAAAAGAAAATAAAATAAAAAATAAAAAATAAAATAAAATAAATTCAATTAAAACCTAAACTAAACTAAAAAAATAAAAAACCTAAATAAAATAAAAACTAAAACTAAAATAAAAATAAAATAAACCTAAAATAAAATAAAAGAAAAACTAAATAAAAGCCTAAACCTAAAAAATAAACCTAAAAATAAAACATAAAAATAAATAAAAATAAAGGTTAAACCCTGAATTAAAAAAAACCTAAAACCTAAAATAAAATAAATTAAACTTAAATCTAAACTAAGATAGACTAAACTAAAATAAATAGAATCTAAACCAAAACTTAAAATAAACTAAACCTAAACCTAAACCAAAACTAAATAAAATAAAATAAATGAAAAATAAACCTAAACTAAAACTAAAATTAAAAATAATCCTAAAATAAAGTCCTAAAACCTAAACCTAAATAAAATAAAAAAAACTAAACCTAAATCTAGAAAAAAAAAAAATCTAAACCTAAATAAATAAAATAAAAATAAAACTAATATAAAAAATAAACTTAAAGCTAAACATAAACTTAAAAAATAAACTAAAATGAAAAACCTAAACTAAAATAAATAAACCTAAAATAAATAAACTAAAATAAATAAAAATAAAATTAAACCTAAATAAAAATTAAAATAAAATAAACTAAAATAAATAAAAAATAAACTGAATAAATCTAAACCTACTGGTTTACTTCATTTAAATAAAAATAAAAATAAAAACACTTACTCTAAAACCTAAACCCTGAACACTAAAACCCAAACCCTAAACCCTAAACCCTAAACTCTAAAACCCTAAACCCTAAACTCTATGAAAAAATAAAAAAATAAAATAAAGAAGAAAAAAAACCCTAAACCATAAACCCTAAAACCTACAACCCTAAACCCTAAACTCAAAATCCCAAACCCCAAACCTAACACTATAGTAACTAAATAAATTAAAAAATAAACCTAAACTATGATGCCTAATAAACCTAAACATTAAAAATTGGCAGAACCTTGATGGCAGGAACATCACCGTCAACTAGGCTCGCCCAGATCACGGTGAGGAAGAAGGCAATGATTATCATAGTGGTGGTGGGGGATCTGGAGGTGCTGGTGGATATGGAGGTGGTGTCGGAGCAATGGTGGTTATGGAAGTGGGTGGAGCCACAAAGGTTACAGCCGTGGTGGTGGCAGAGAGAGAGATCGGGGATATGTTGGTGGATCACACTACTCAAGAGGCTGATGTGGTTCTGATGGGAATTAGAGAAATTGAAGAATGACCGATCTGAGCTACTGCTTATGGAACAATGTCATTAAAGTAAAGATGGTTCTAGTAATCTAGGACTTTTGATTTGTTCTATGCTTACTCATTTTTTATCCATTTTTTATCTATATCATCGCTGTGTTTTAGAAAATTTGGTTTGTTACTTGGTTGATGAAATCAAAAAGAAGAAATGTTGAATTTGAATTTATTCTATGTTAAAAAAACAAAAAATCCTAAACCCTAAACTAAAACCTAAACCCTAAACCCTAAACCCTAAACCCCAAACCTTAAACCCAAAAACCGTAAACCCTAAAAAGCTAAAAACCTAAACTTAAACTAAATAAAGCCTAAACCAAAATAAAATAAAATAAAATATGTAAACTAAAACCTGAACCTAAATTTAAACTAACTTTAAACTTAAAAAGAAAATAAAGTAAAAAATAAAAACTAAAATAAAATAAAATAAATAAAAACCTAAACTAAACTAAAAAAATTAAAAAACCTAATTAAAATAAATGCTAAACCTAAAATGAAAATAAAATAAACCTCAAATAAATTCATATTAAAACTAAATAAAAAACTAAACCTTAAAAATAAACCTAAAAATAAATTTAAAATAAAGCATAAACCCTAAACTAAAAAAACATAAACATAAAATAAAAATAAAATAAACCTAAACATAAACTAAAATAAAATAAACTAAAATAAATAAAACCTAAACCTAAACTTATAATAAACTAAACCTAAACCTAAACCTAAACTAAATAAAATAAAATTAACTAAAAATAAACCTAAACTTAAACTAAAAAATAAAAGCTAAATAAACCTAAATAAAAAACCTAAAACCTAAACATAGAAAATAAAAATAAAAAACCTAAATGTAAAACTAAAAATAAAAAATAAAATTAAAACTTGAAAAATAAAATTAAAATAAAAAATATTAAAAAAATAAACCTAAACCTAAACCTAAACGTAAAAATAAACTAAAATAAAAAAGCTTAAGCAAAAATAATTAAACCAAAAATAAATAAACTAAACTAATAAAAATAATAATAAACTTAAATAATAATAATAAATAAAATAAACAAAAATAAATAAAAATTAACTAAATAAAATAAAATTAAAAGCTAAACCAAACTAAAATAATATAAAATAAAAAATTAAAAACTAAACTAAAATAAAAAAATAAAAACCTAAACTAAACTAAAAAATAAAATAAACCTAAAAACAAAATACCTAAATAAAATATAACCTATATGTAAAATAAAAATAAAGTCAACCTAAATTATATTAACATAAAACTAAATAAAAAACCTAAACCTAAAAAATAAACCTAAAATTTAAACCTAAAAAAAATATAAAATAAAACCTAAACCCTAAACTTAAAAAAAACAAATTAACCTAAAATAAATAAAATAAAATAAGCCTAAACCTAAACTAAAATAAACTAAACTAAAATAAATAAAACCTAAACCTAAACTTGAAATGAACTAAACTTAAACCCTAAACTAAATAAAATAAAACTAAACTAAAATTTAACCAAACCTAAACTAAAATAAACCTAAAAAAACCTAAACCTAAAAATGAACAAACTAAATAAAATATAAAACCTAAAACTAAAAAAATAAATTAAAATAAACTATTCTAAAATAAATATAAACCTAAACTAAAAAGATAAACTAAATTAAAATACCTAAATTTAAATAAATCATAGATAAATAAAGTCTAGATAAAGTAAAATAAACCTAAATAAATATAAAATACTAAATGGCTCCTGGGCCACTGGGCCCTTGACTATCTAAATTCTGGGCATTACCCCAAACCATGAGCTGACCCTGGGCCTGCAAAACTAAACCTAAAGAGGCACTAAAACCACTGAGCCATGACCCTTAACCTAAACCAGGCCCTCACTAGGCCCTGGGCTTCCCAGGCCCTGGATGTGATCCTGGGCCCTGGGCCCTAAACCTAAGACCCTGGGCTTAGGCTCTCATCCCAACCACTAAACCCCAGGCTGACCCACCTTTGGTTTGGACACTGATGACCTGGGCTCTAAATACATAAAACCACAAGCCTAAAGCTGAGCTGAGCACTCTGACTAGATCCTGGGCCTTAAATTTAAATCTATACTGAGCCACTAAAACTGGGCTTTACCTCTAAACTCAAACTACCTTCTCTAAAAAAACCTAAACTCCACACCACAACCTGGCTCAATTCAATAAAACCTACTAAGATAAATAAAACCTCTTAAATAAAATAAAATGAAATAAATCATAAAATAATGAAATCTCTACCAAACATAAACTAAATCTCCTAAATCTAAAATAAAAATAAATTAAAATAAATAAACCTAAACTAAACTAAATAAAATAAATAATAAACCTAAACTAAACTAAAAATAAAATAAACCAAAGATAGAAACCTAAATAAAATAAAATAAACTAAAATAAACCTAAATAACTAAAATAAAATAAAATATACTTAAAATAAACCTAAAACCTAAAAATAAGAAAACCTAAACTAATCCAAAATAAAATAAAACCTAAAACTAAATTAAAATAAAAATAAAACTAAACTAAAATAAATAAAACCTAAACATAAACCTAAATAAACTAAAATAAATAACATGAATAATAAACTAAACTAA
The DNA here is from genome assembly GCA_021442155.1 of Cymbidium sinense. Classification (NCBI taxonomy): domain Eukaryota; kingdom Viridiplantae; phylum Streptophyta; class Magnoliopsida; order Asparagales; family Orchidaceae; genus Cymbidium; species Cymbidium sinense. The sequence goes on along the minus strand of CM038214.1, from coordinate 350,170,033 downwards.
AATAAACCAATAAAATAAAATAAAAATAATAATAAATAAAATAAACTAAATAATGAGAGTTTAATTTGAAAACCTGGCTACTGAGCATTAACTATCCACTGACCACACCTGGCCCTAGGCCCTACCTATGACCACTAAACCTAAATAAGACCCACTTACCACTAGCCACACCCAACTTAAACTAAAATAAACCTAGGCCACTAACTAACTGGGCTCTACTACCCTAATCCCCAACCCTAAATCCTGGGCTCTGGGCCCTAAACTGACCCTCCTCAGCTATAATCAAATGCTACCTCCCTACTGACAATTTGACTCTAAATAAACTAAAATATAGACTACCTCTAAATAAAATAAAATCTAAAACCTCAACCTATTCAAAATACCTAATAAACCTATAACAAAATAATAAACTGATCAATTACTAAAATAAAATAAAAATAAAATAAATAAACTAAAAATAAAACTAAACTAAAATAAAATAAAAGAACCTAAATAAAATTAAAAAATAAAATAAACCAAAATAAATAAAAATAAATAAATATACTAATAAACCTAGCTGCCCATTTACTTAATTTAAAATAAAATAAACTAAAATAAAATAAAATAAAACTAAATAAAAAACCTAAAACATAAAAATAAAAAATAAAAAAATAATCCTAAACCCTATAATAAACTAAACCTAAACTAAAATAAAATTAAACTAAAGTAAATAAACATAAACTAGATAAATAAAATCAAATACCAAACTAAATAAAATAAAATAAACAAAATAAACCTAAACTAAACTAAAAAGTAAAAAAAATAAACTTATACTAAAATCTAAACTAAACCTAAAATAAAATAAAACTTGAACTTAAACCTAAAAATAAATAATATAAACATAAAATAAAATAAAATAAAACTAAACTAAAAATAAACATAAACCTAAACCTAACCTAAAATAAAATAAAATAAATAAACCTAAATCAATAAACTAAACTAAATACATAAATAAAAAATAAAATAAACTAATAAATAACAAATAAATTAATTAAACCTACTGGGTTTGTATTTAAAAAACCCTACCTAAACCACTAAACCCTAAATCCTGGGCCCAAAACTGATCTAAATCCTACAGGCCACCCTAAACCCTGAGCCCTAAACCCTAAAACACACTTGGACCCTAAACTTTCACTGACCCCACCTGATCCACTGGCGTGACCTGACCACCACTGTACTCACAAAACTAGCCTTAAACCATAAATGTTACTAATAAACCTAAAAATAAAATAAATAAATAAACATAAACTAAATAAAAATAAAACCTAAACTAAACCTAAACAAATAATAATAAAAAATTAAAAAATAAAATAAATAAAAACCTAAACTAAACTAAAATAAAATAAACCTAAGAATAAATACCTAAATAAAATAAAACTAAAATGTAAAATAAAATTGAATAAACCTAAAATAAAATAAAATAAAACTTAAAAATAAACACTTAAACCTAGAAAATAAAATTAAACAAAACCTAAAAATAAATAAAATTAACCTACCACTAAACCTAAACCTAAAATAAAAATAAATAAATAAACTAAAATAAACCAAAACCAATGCTAAAATAAACTAACCAAAATAAATAAAACTTAAACTAAACATAAAATAAAACTAAACTAAATTTAACCTAAAACAAAAAAAAAAACTAAAGATAAACTAAACCTAAACCTAAACTAAAAGTAAAAAAAATAAAGAATAAAACCTAAAACCTAACCCTAAAATAAAATAAAACCTAAAACTAAACATAAAAGTAAAACATAAACCTAAAAATAAAATAAATATAAAAGAAAATAAAAATCTAAACTAATAAATAAACTAAACAAAATAAAAAATAAAATATGAACATAAATAAAATAAAAAGATAAACTAAAATAAATAAAAAACTTAATAAACTAAATAAACCTAAACATACTGGTTTGGTTAATTTAAAAAATAAAATCCACTACATGGTTGCTGACCCTAAAACCTTAAACCCTCTAAACCCTCCCTAAACCATAATCAGACTCTAAAGCCTAAACATTAAACCCTAATCCCTAAATCTAAACCCTAACCCTACCCTAGACCCTAAACCACAAACCCACTACCCTAAACCCTAACTAGCCTAACCAAACCACAAAAAAAAATCTAAAAATAAATAAACCTAAAATAAAATAAATAAATAAACCTAAACAAAATAAAATAAATAAATAAAATAAAATAAAACTATAACCTAAACTTAAACCTAAAATAAAATAAAATAAAAATAAAACTAAACAAAATTAAAATAAATAAAACTTAAATAAACTAAAATAAAACCTAAATAAAATAAAAAAACTAAACATAAAAAATAAAATAAATAAACCTAAAAATAAAATGAAATAAAACTAAATAAAAACTTAAACCTAAATAATAAACCAAAAAATAAAACCTAAAATTAACTAAAAAATAAAACTTAAACCCTAAACTAAAAAAAAAACCTAAACCTAAATTAAAATAATTTAAACCTAAACATAAAGCTATCTAACTAAATCTAAACCTAAACCTAAATTAAATAAAAAAGGGCTAAAAATAAACCTAAACATAAACTAAAAAATAAAATCTAAAAATAAACCTAAAAAAATAAAATAAAAAACTAAAGTTAAACTTAAAAGTAAAAAATAAAATTAAAACCTAAAAAATAAAATAAAATTAAAAGTAAACTAAAAAAAATAAACCTAAAAATAAAAATTAAAATAAAACCTAAATACATACATAAAATAAACTAAAATAAAAATAAACCTAAATCAAAATCAAAGATAAAATAAATTAAAATAAAAATAAACTAAATAAACATAAACCCTAGTTTACTTTAAACCCTAAATAATAACCAGCCACCTAAACTAAACTCTAAACCCTACCTACACCTCCCTACCCTAAAACACTAAACCCCAAACCATAAACTAAACCCTACCATAAAACCATAAACCCACCCTTCCCACCATCATACCACCTCAGGCCCTCTAACCCTAAAACTTGAAAACCTAAACTAAATAAACTTTAAATAAATTAAAACCTGACCCTATAAATAAAATAATAAAATAAAATAAAATAAAATAAAATCCTAAACTAAACTTAAACCTAAACCTAAACCTTAACTAAACATAAAGGAAAATAAAATAAAATAAGAAAATAAAATAAAATAAAATAAAATAAATCTAAAACTAAAGATAAAAAAGAAACTAAAAATAAAAAAACCTAAAAAAATAAATAAAAAAAACATAAAATAAAATAAAATAAGATAAAATAAAATAAAACTAAATAAAACCTAAACCTAAAAATAAACCTAAAAATAAATAAAATAAAACTTAAAAACAAAATAAACATAAACCTAAATAAACAAAATAAAATAAACCTAAACCTGACTAAAATAAACCTAATATAAATAAAACCTAAACTAAACCTAAAATAAATTAAACATAAACCCTAAACTAAATAAAAAATAAATGAAATAAACCTAAACCTAAACTAAAATAATACCCAAAATAAACCTAAAAACCTTAAACCTAAACCTTAAAATAAAACCTAAACTAAACATAAAAATAAAAAAATAAAACCTAAACCTAAAGAATAAAATAAAATAAAATAAACTAAAAAATAAACCTAAACTGAACCTAAAGCTACAAAATAAACTAAAGAAAAAAACTTAAAATAAATAAACTAAATAAAATAAAAATAATAATAAACTTAAATAAAAATAAAAAATAAAATAAACTAAAATAAATATAAAATAAACTAAATAAATTTAAACCAAACAGTTTACTTAATTAAGAAAATTGAAATAAATAAAAAATAAATAAAACTAAAACTAAACACTAAACCTAAAAAGAAAATAAAATTAAAACTAAAAACTAAAAACTAAACTAAAATAAAATAAATAAAAACCTAAACTAAACTAAAAAATAAAACCTAAGTAAAATAAAACTAAAAAATAAAATAAAAAATAAAATAAAAAATAAAATAAAAAGTAAATAAAAACTTAAACCTAAAAAAACAAACCTAAAAGTAAAAAAAAAAACCTAAACCCTAAACTAAAAAAAAACTAAGCTTAAAATAAAAATAAAATAAACCTAAACCTAAAGTAAAATAAACTAAACTAAAATAAATAAAACTAAAACCTAAAATAAAAATAAATGAAACCTAAAAAATAAAATAAAATAAAACTAAACTAAATAAACCTAAACTTCCTAAAATAAACTAAAATAAGAAAACCTAAACTAAACTAAACTAAATAAATAAACTAAATAAATAAAATAAAATTAACTTAAATCAAATAGAAAATAAAATAAACTAAAATAAATAAAATAATCAACAAAATAAACCTACTACTTTAATTAATTTAAAAATAATAATTAAAATCTAAAAGAAACTTCTCTAACTAAAACTTGCCTAAACTTTCTATAAACTGACCTACAACACCAAACACACCCAACCCTAAATCCTCCCTAAACCTAAACCTAAAAGCAACCTTAAACCCCAAACCTCAACCCTACCCAAAACCCCAACCCTAGGCCACCAGGCCCTAAACCTACATACCCTAAAACCTACCTAAAACTAAATAAACATTAAATAAATAAATAAACAAACCTAAAACCAAAATAAATAAAATAAAATAAAATAAAACAAACTAAAACCTAAACCTAAACCTAAAAGAAATAAATTAAAATTAAAAAACTAAACTAATAAGATAAATAAAAACCTAAAAAACTAAAAATAAAAAAACCTAAAAATAATAAAAAAAACTAAAAATAAAATAAAATAAACCTAAAATAAATAAAAACTAAATAAACTTAACTTAAATAATAAACCTAAAAGAACCTAAAATAAATAAAAATAATGCCTAAACCCTAAAATAATAACCTAAACCTAACATAAAATAAATAAACCTAAACCTAAACCTAAACTAAACTACTATATAAAATAAAGTGAACTAAAATAAACCTAAACCTATACAAAATATAACCTAAAATAAATCAAAATAAAACTAAACATATCTTAAAAAAATAAAATAAAAAAAAACTAAAAAAGATCCTACAAAATAAATAAAATTTAAACTAAAATTAACCTAAACCTAAACATAAACCATCAAAATAAACTAAAATAAACCTAAACTAGAATAAATAAATAAATGTAAATTAAAAAAAACATAAATCAAAATGAATTAAATAAACTAAAATAATTAGAAAATAAACAAATAATCCTAAACTGGGTTTGCTTAATTTAAAATGAAAAAAAGAAACTCTAACCCTAAACCCTAAACACTAAAACTCCTTTCTCTAAACCCCAGACCCTGACCCTAACCCCTAAACACTAAAACTAATCCTAAACCCTAAACTCTAAACATTAAACCACAAAACCATAAACCACTAAATCATAAACTCTAAACCCTGACCCCACTCCACAAACCTTCTACTAAACTCTGACCATAAACCACCATCAACCCTGAGCCACTGACCTGGGCCAAACCCTAAGCTCTACCAACCTCAAACCTAAACTAAACTAAAACCTAAAATAAAATAAAGTTAAAACTTAAACCTAAAATAAAATAAATAAAATAAATGACTGAGCTCTAAACCTAAACCTAAATATAAGATAAGATAAAAAATAAAAATAAAGTATAATAAAATAAAATAAAACTTAAACTAAATTTGAAATAAAATAAACCTAAATAAAACTTAAAATAAGTAGCGTATAAAATAAAATAAATAATAAATAAAATAAAACTAAAACCTAAATCAAATAAATAAACCTAAAAATAAATGAAAATAAACCTTAACCCTAAACTAAAAAAAAACCTAAACCTAAAGATAAAATAAAAAATAAACTAAAATAAACTAAACTAAAATATATAAAACCTAAACCTAAACTAAAATAAACTAAACCTAAACCCAATAAAATGATAAATAACTAAAATAAACCTCAACCAAAACTAAAATAATGAAACCAAATTAACCTAAAATAAAAACTAAACCTAAATAAAACCTAAACTAAATAAAATCTAAACTAAAATAAACATAAACCTAAACCAAACCTAGAAATGAACTAAAATAAAACCTACTAAAATAAATAAACTTTGTAAAAAATGACTAAATAAAAATAAAAAAAATGAAATAAACTAAATAAACCTAAACCTACTGATTTACTTAATTAAAAAAACCCTAAACCCTAAATTATTGAACTAACTTTGAACCCTAAACCCTAAAAAACTTTAAACCCTAAACCCTAAAAGCATAAACACTAAAATCTTAAACCCTTTAACCCTAAACCCCAAAACCTAAATCCTAAACACTAAAAACCTAAAAACTTAAACCAAAACTAAATAAAACATAAAATGAAAATAAATAATTAAAACATAAACCTAAATAAATAAAAAAATAAAATAAAATAAAAACCTAAACCCAAGCCTAAAAATAAAATAAAATAAACTAATAAAAATAAAATAAAATTTTTAAATAATAACCTAAACTAAGCTAAAAAAATAAAATAAGCCTAGGAATAAAAACCTAAATAAAATAAAAACTAAACATAAAATAAAATATAATAAAAATTAAATATAAACTTAAACCCTAAACCTAAACTTAAACTTGTCAGTTTACTTAATTTAAAGACCTCAACCCTAGGCACCAGATCCTAAATCCTAAAATGCCTAAACCCTAAAAACCCTAGACCTACAACACTAAACCACCTAAACCCCAAACCCCCAACCTTAAACCTTATATCCTAAACCCCAAAGCCTAAACCTTAAACCCTAAAAACCTAAAAACATAAGCCTAAAAATAAAATAAATAAATAAATTAAGCCTAAATAAAATAGAATACCCAAAATGAAATAAAAACTTAAAATAAAACCTAACCTAAAATTAAACTGAAACATAAAACTAAACTTAAATATAAAATAAAATGTAAAATAAAAACTAAAATAAAATAAAATAAATAAAAATTTTAACTAAACTAAAAAGTAAAATAAACCTAAAAATAAAAAAAAATTAAATAAAATAAAAATTAAGCATAAAATAAAAAAAATAAACCTAAAATAAAATAAAATAAAAACTAAATAAAAACATATACATACTAGTTTACTTAATTAAAAAAAAACCTTAACCTACCCTAAACCTTAAACCTTGAAACCTCAAGCACCAACCCTAAACCTTAAACCCTAAACATTAAACCTTCAACCCCAAACCCTAGACCCTAAACCCCAAACCCTAAACATTAAACCTTAAACCCTAAACCCCAAACCCTAAACCCTAAACCCTAAACCCTAAAAACTTAAAAACCTAAACCTAAACTAAATTAAACTTAAAAAGAAAATAAATAAAAATACTTAAACCTAAATAAAATAAAATAAATAAAATAAAAACCTAAACTAAAACCTGAACCTAAAATTTAAAATAAAATAATAAAAATAAAAAGTAAACTAAAATAAAATAAATAAAACCAAAATTAAACTAAAAAAAGCAAATAAACATATAAATAAAAAACCTAAATAAAATAAAAATAAAATAAAAACCTAAACCTAGAAAATAAACCTAAAAATAAATAAAAAATATAACCTAAACCCTAAACTAAAAAGAAACTCAAAACTAAAATAAATAAAATATAAGAAACCTAAACCTAAACTATAATAAACTAAACTAAAATAAATAAAACCTAAAACCTAAACCTAAAATAAACTAAACTCAAACCCTAAACTAAATAAAATAAAATAAACTAAAAATAAACCTAAACCTAAACTAAAAAATGAAACCTAAAAATGAACCTAAAATAAAATCAAAACTTAAACCTAAAATAATACAAACCTACATAAACCTAAAAATAAAAAATAAAACCTAAACTTAAAATGAACTAAAATAAAACTAAAAAATAAACATAAACCTAAACCTAAACCAAATCTAAAATAAATAATCCTAAAATAAATAAACTAAACTAAATAAAATAAACTTAAATAAAAAATAAAATATAAACCTAAAACTGGTTTAATTGCTTTTTTTTAAAGAAAACCACTAAACCATAATGAGAAAAAATCCAAATCCTACCCTTTTGCCCTAAGCCTCCCACTCTCTAAATCCTGCTAACTTTAAAATGCTAAAGCCTAAATTCTTACCCTACCAAACCCTGACCCTAACCCTAAATGCTAAATCAAAACCTGACCCACCACTTTAAAACCTAAACCTAAACTAAATAAACCTAATAAAATAAATAATAAAAACTACCTAAACTAAAATAAAATAACACAAATAATAAATAATATAATATAGTAAATAAAAACCTAAATTAAACTAAAAAAACAAAATAAATATAAGAATAAATAACCTAAATAAAATAAAATAATAACAAATAAAATAAAATAAAACTAAATAAAAACCTAAACCTAAAAAAACTTTAAAAAAAATAAAAAGTAAAACCTAGACCCTAAACTAAAAAAACTAAACCTAAAATAAAAATAAAATAAATAAAATAAAATAAAAGTAAGCCTAAATTAAAATAAACTAAACTAAAATAAATAAAACCTAATCCTAAACTTAAAATAAACTAAAAAAATAAACCTAAACTAAAAAAATAAAACCTAAAGAAACCAAAATGAAAACCTAAAATAAAAAAATAAATAAAACTTAAACCTAAAACATAAAAAATAAAAATAAAACTTAAACCTAAAATAATAAAATTAAAATAAAATTTAAAATAAACCTAAACCTAAAATAAACTAAAATAAAACTTAAACTGATGAATTAACCTGAAATGAATAAACTAAATTAAATAAAAAAACTAAAATAAATATAAAAAACTAAAATAAACTAAATTAACCTAAACCTAACAGTTTACTTAATTTTTTAAAAAATTATAAACCCTATGCTAACCCAAAACCCTAAACAAAACTAAACCTAACCAACTAAACCCCCTAAACCCTAAACCTAAACCCTAAACCCTAAACAAATATAAACCTAAACCTAAACCCCAAAACCTACAACCTAAAGCCCAAATCCTAAACCCTAAACCATAAACCATAAACTAACCCTAAGCCCTAAAGTAACCCTAAACCCTAAACACTAACTAACCCTAAACCCTAAGGATGAACAAACCTTGATGGTAGGAAGATCACCATCAACTAGGCTCAGCCTAGATTTGGTGGTGGATGTAAAGGAAGAGACAACGGTTATCACAGTGGTGATGGTGGTCAGAGCAGTGGTGTTATGGAGACAGGAGGAGTGACAGAGGTTACAACCGTGGTGGTGGTGGATGGAAAGATTAGGGATATGATGGAGGATTTTGCTACTCGAGAGTTGGGGTGGTTCTGATGGGAACTAGAGAAAATAAGAATGGTCGATCTGATCTGCTGCTTATGGAACTGTGTCTTTACATTAGGGATGATTCTACTTATCTAAGGTTATTGATTTGCTTTATGGGTGCTCATTTTTTATCTATGTCATTGCTTATCACTTGGTGTGCTACTTGGTTGATGAAATCAAAAAGAAGAAATGTTGAATCTAAACATTTTTTTTATTAATAAAACCCTAAACCCTAAACACAAAACCTTAAACCCTAAACCCTAAACCCTAAAAACACTAAACCCTAAATTCTAAATCCTAAACCTAAAACCCTAAAACCTTAAACTCTACACCCTAAACTCTAAAACCTAAACCCTAAAATCCTAAACCCTAAACCTTAAACCCTAAAACTTTAACTAAGCCTAAAACCCTAAACCCAAAACTAACCCTAAACCCTAAACTAACCCAAAACCCTAAATTCTAAGAATAGATAGAACCTTGATGGTAGGATCATCACCGTCAACTAGGCTAAGTCAAGATCTGGTGGTGGAGGCAAATGCGGAGGTGACAGTTATCGCAGTGGTGGTGGGGGATCTAGATGTGCTGGTGGATATGGAGGTGGTGGTCGGAGCAGTGGTCATTATGTAGGTGGGAGGAGTGACAAAGGTTACAGCCATGAGTGTGGCGGAGGGAGAGATCAGGGATGTGATGGTGGATCCTGCTACTCAAGAGGCAGAGGTGGTTCTGATGGGAACAAAAGAAACTAAAGAATGGCTGATTCAATCTACTACTTATGGAATTGTGTCTTTATATAGACAGTTCTACTTATCTAGGGTTTTTGATTTACTCTATGGGTGCTCATTTTTTATCTATGTCGTTGCTCATGTCTTAGAAAACTTGGGGTGCTACTTGGTTGATGAAATTGAAAAGAAGAAATGTTTAATCTAAATTTGTTTTTTGCTAAAAAAACCTTAAACTCAAAACCCTAAACTGCTAATCCACAAATCAACCAAAATCCTAAACCCTAAAAACCCTAAACCCTAAATACTAAACCCTAAACCTTAAACCCTAAACCCTAAAACCCTAAAACCCTAAAACCCTAATCCCTAAACCCTAAACCCTAAAACCATAAACACTAAACCCTAAATCTTACACCCCTAAACCTTAAACCCTAAACCCCAAACCCTAAACCTTAAACCCCAAACCCTAAACTAACCCTAAATCCTAAACCTTAAATCTTGAATAAAGATGTCATTTGGAGTACATCTAAAGAATGACCTAATCCTTAAACCCTAACCTAAATCATATTATAATACCATTTATTATAGTATAATGTAGCATCATATATTTTAGCATGTAGTTATGTGTTTTTGGATGCTATAAGTTTTGAAATGTTTTAGTATATTATGGTATTGTCCCCTATAGTCTATATTAATATAAATAATAAAATAATTAATTTAATAAATCAAATGATAAATTTATTAAATTTGAATTGTTAATTAGGTTGTAGTACCAAAGGTTTGCTACACCACTTGTTGTCTAAAAAGTAGAATTTTATGTTCAAAATATATATTATATGTTGTACCATAGTATAACATCATATATCATAATATAATATTCTGCATATTTTAAATTCTTTTAGAATTTTACAATCATGCAGTCGAGCCTACACTAGAATTATTTATAAAAATGTTGATTTAGACATTAAAATGGTGGAATTTAGCCAAATTCATAATAGGTAGAGCATGGCATCATAATATATTATTTAATTTAAAATATGTAAGTGATATGAATAAAATATATATTTTTATTATTTAGACTAATTTAATGATTTTTTATCATAAGCAATCCCTTGTGATGTGATATGCAATATAATATAATATAATATGTTATAATGTATTATAATATAGGATGCCATAATATAGTGTAGCATCATGCATTATAGCATACTGTTGTGCATTACTACTTATTGTTTAGCATATTTTAGTTTATTATAGTATGATGTAGTAGGGTTTGTACTAGTATAATTCTTAAAATACTAATTTATAGGCCGAGATGATGGGATTTGGCCAAATTTAAGGTAAGCTTTAGGGAACATCTTTGAAGGTGTGCTATGGTGAGTCATTTAATCAAAATAATAGAATTTTGCATCCAAAATAAATGTTCATTTTTCAACCAAATTTTATAATTTTTTTGCTTAAAGTGATTCATTTTAAGGTGTAATGTAAGATAATATATTATATGAAAGCATATTAAAATATAATGTACATAACAATATGACTTCACATATATATGAATGTGGTTGTGTGTTACTAAATGTTATTGTACATTTTAGTATGTTTTAGTTTTGTTATAATACATTGGGTCAAAACTCATAAAAATGTTAATTTGAAGGTTGAGATGGAAGAATTTGGACAAATTCATGGCACACGCCAAGAAGCAACACCAAAATTATGCTATTTTGTACCATTTCATATAGAAAAATAACAAATTTACATCAAAAATTAACATTATTCATATTTTTGAGAAAATTTTGTTATTTCTTCCTTTTAATTGATTCTAATGAGGTGTAATGTTAGACAATATATTATATTATAGTAGATTATAATATGACATCATATATTATCATATAATATAGTGTGTTAATTCACACTATAAAATGTTTAACATGATATTGTATAGTTAGTTTTAGCTTAAACCATCACAAATCTAAAATGTTGATTACAATGTTAAGATGATGTAATTTGAATGAATACTTTGTTAGGCTTTTGTTGAAGTTATAAAGGTGTGCATAAGAGAAGAAATAAGATTTGATGAGAATTCCATGTCAAGGACATAAAGGTAGTTCCGCTAGGGGATCACACATGCATTGACATGACATGTGAGGGGTCTATGTCGAGCGAATAGATGAAGAAAATCTATTGGGGATTAGGTTTGAATTTGATTTGATTATATGATTTATGGAAAGAAGATCTGCTAGGAATAAGAATCTATAATCCATCAGAGATTAAGATCAAATCAACTTTAATTTGTTTTATTTTAATTCATGTGGAGGCACATCTCTAGAGATATGGGCTAAAGTCCACTAGGGATCAGGTATGTGAACCTTCCACTAGGGAAGCAGGTTCGAGCTATCCGTTGGGGATTGGGATTTGATTTTAATTTAATAGATTTGTTTGGGGATTTATCCACTGGGAATAAGAGTTTGGTTGGGTTTCTTTGATTTAGACTCTAATAGGAAGTTGGTTTAATTTGGCTCCACAGGGGAGGTTTCTTTTGAATTTGATTTGTTTGCTTGACTTATTTATATATGATTTGGGGCTCCACTGAGGAGAAGGGTGTGATTTAACTTTATTGGGAAAAATTAGATTGGGTTTAATTTAGTTTGAGTTATTATATGGACCCTGTTAGTGTGCGATGAACCCACTGAGAAGGGGTTATATATGCCTTGACCTACCTCAAGTTTACAAATCTAAAAGGATAGTCTACTGGCTGTGGGGTAGAGCTAGCCAACCTAAGGGGTTGCCTTTTTAGTAATGGCAAGCTAAGAAGAAAGAAACATAGCTCTTACATCTCCCAAAGAAAGGAACAACCAGTGACTGTTGAATACAAATTGAATGGGCGACTTATTAAGTGAATGTTGGGGACTTATGTCAACTCAAAAGTAGTCAGGATTAATTTTATCTTAATTTCATGTGATTTGATATGGTTTGTTTGGTTTAGTTTGATTTTAAATTAAGGGCATACCTATTGGGGATGTGAGCTCAGTCAAATTTGATAGATTTAATTTATGGACCATGTCGGTGTGCAATAGACCCACTGAGAAGGGGCGATATCGGACTTATCCTATCTCAGATTTACAAATCCAAAAAGATAGTCCACTGGCCATGGAGTAGAGCTAGCTAACCTAAGGGGTTTCCTTTTAGTGTGTAATAGTTGTGCTAGGAAGAAGGCGTAGCAGACTTACATCTTCTAAAGCAAGGAACAATCGCTGGGCTGACTATTGAGTGAATGTCACTAAGGACTTATTTCAACTCAAGAGTATTCAAGCAATTCCTATAGTGAGTTTTGCTGACACTTCCCTAAAGATAGGATGCTTAGCTTGGGAAAAGGTATCATTAGGGTTGTCCTCCTAATCCACAAGTGAATATATATTTTATTTATATGTTTGTATGGATGTTGTTGGTGTATAAGGGACCATACTGAGAAGGGGCTATGTCAGCCTTGACTATCTCAGATTTACTCGACCAAGGGAGAATCTACACATCCATAAGACAAATTTTTCAACCATGGGGGTGGTTACTAAGAAAGGGGAACTATCCAATTTGATAGTAACTTGGGTAGTGTCTAAATGGGGTTGCAAAGGACCTGATCTAAATATAGTGCCCATAAGGGAGGTGCTACTAGGGGCATTATCCAGAGCCATAGAAAAGAAATCTTATAGGTGTATGGTGGCCAACTCAAAGAGAAAGCGTAGCAAACTTACATATGCCATGAATGGTGTATCCTAAGGTGCAAGAACCAACCAAACTAAGGTGTATCCATCAGCATAATGAGAACCAACCAACCTAAGGTGTCCGTTGATGTGCAATGATAAATCTAGAAAGAAAGCATATAGGCTTACAACTTTCCAAGTAGAATTGATCATAGGGATAGTCTATCATCAATGGGACATATGTTATCTGACCTAGAGTGACTACTAAGCGGGGGACCTTGAGAAAGGCATGGACCAGACTTGAAGCAGTTAGGAGGGAAGGAGCCATGAGGGGACTTATCCTAAACCTCAAATATACTCAACCCAGTCAGTGCATGAAGGCTAATCCAACAAGAAAGCATAAAAGACTCACATCCTCTTAAATAAAGCCAATATGAGGTAGCTTACCAGCCACGCAATAAGGCCTACCAGACTAACAAGGTGCTCTTCAGTGTGCAGTGGCCAAGTAAGGAAGGAAAGCATAATAGACTTACATCATCTAAAGAAAGAGGACTACTGGTGTGAAACACTAGCAGGGTTGCACATTAACCTAACCTGGAGCAGCTATTGAGTGAGTGTCATTGGGTATGTTATCTCAATTTAGAGTAGCCTGAGATAAAAGATATGTGTTTATTTTATATATTTGTGTGTAGTTTGTGTTTATGTTATGTCGATGAAGGATAGGATGCTGCTCGGGTTCCTTACACCTACCCTAAACACATTGTGACAAATTCATAGACAAGAATACATTCAACATGGAAGAGATTGAATTTGAAATAAAATTTTCATTGATGATAATTATTTTCAAACATGATTGATAATATTTCTTTAAGTAGAGCCTATTGAATGGAAGCATTGGGTGCTCTCCCTTATGATTAATAAGTTGATAAGATCCTCCTTGGTAGGCCTTCTCTATGGCAAAAGGGCCTTCCTAAGTGGGTTCAAACTTACCTCCCATCTTACGATGGCAAACAATCGATCTCCTTAGAACTAAAATAAGCTATCTTACTTGAAAAGCTCTAGGACAGAATAACTTATTATGAGCTTGATTCATTTTAGCTTTGTACAACTTGAGGATTTGGCATGCTCACAGAATCTATCCTCAAAACCTTCGAGCTCTTCTAACTGTAATTTGGCATTATGCTCTATTATGATTTTGCTACCATAGCTACCCTTAGTGATGGGAGTTGGACTTCTAATGATAGAATGGCTTTGAACCCATACACTAAGTAGAAAGTAGTAGACTGAGTTGGAGTTCTATGTGTGGTGTGGTAGGCCCAGAAGGCTTCAACTAATTGCTCATGCCACTGTCACTTGTTGTTGTTGAGTGTCTTCTTCAATATTTGGATGAGTGTTTTGTTGAAGGATTCTACTAAGCTGTTTGCCCTCGGGTAGTTGATGGTAGAATATCTTCAATCTGTGTGTGTCTCCAAGCAAAGTTATTGATCTTAGTGCTCTTGAATGCAGTACCATTATCATATATAATTCGTCGAGGCACTCTAAACCTATATATGATATGGATCCTAAAAAATTGTAGCACATGCTGAGTTGTGACCTCTCTGAGTAGAATTTCCTTCGCCCATTTGGAAAAGTAGTCAGTAGCAACTAAGATGAACCAATGACCCTTGAAAGAAGGATGATCAATGGGACCCACTATGTCGGTACCCCAACAATCGCATTGCCATGAGGCCAATGTAGGATGTAGAATGTTGGGTGATTGGTGTAAGACCACATCATGTATTTGACATTGGTGGCATCGCCTACTTGTATCCATGCAATCTTTGATCATTGATGGCCAATAGTATCCTAGTCTCTTGATCTTGGCTTTCATCTTCAGTTCAAATTATTTGGCTCTACATAATCCTGAGTGTACTTCAATCACATTCTTATGGGCTTCATGCTTGTCTATACAACATAACCACATATGATCAAAAGATTGCCAGTACAAGACACCATCCATAAGAGCATAGGAAAGTGCTCTCTACTTTATCTGATGGGCTTGGGACTTCTCTTGAGGCAGTTTACCTTTATTTAGGTAATCCATGAATGGTTGCCTCCAATCTAACTCCTCATCCTTCTTAGCAATGGCAACCTCCCCTTCAAGAGAGTACTTTTTGATGAGTTCAATATCAATAAGGGATAAGACTTGTCTATTTTGGACCTTTATTGATATGGACTCATACTCCGGACATATCAACTCCTTGGTAAGCTTGGTTAAACCATACACTATGGTGTTTTCCCCTCAATAAATCTTATAAATGGTAACCTCTGGGATTTGGGCCAATAACTCCATGGTGTACTTGTGGTAGTGATGGAGCTTGGGATTTATAACCTTAAAGGACCCAATGATTTGGTTAATAACTAGCTGAGAATCCCCAAAGTTGTTGATGTTCTGGATGCTTAGAGTAACAACTAACTCTAGACCAGCAATCAGAGCCTCATATTCATCTTCGTTGTTGGTCCAAGGATTAGACAGATGATATGAGAATCTCATCACATCATGATCCAGAGGTAAGAGAATTATTCCTACCCCTACTTTTCTTGAAATAGTATATTATGGTTCTTCTCCTCTCTGAGAGGAAGCCACACCATCAAAGTATATCTCCCAAGGGTGAATGCTAGTATCCCCTAAGTTCATGATTTGTTCATCGGGGAGGTCATCACTAAGTGGAGAGTCAATAGAAAGTGGGTGTGCTATTAAGAAATTTGCTAGGGCTGGTCCTTTCACCGCAAAGAGGAGTATGAAGGTAATGTAAAAATATGAGAGGATCATGGACCATCATGGCAACCATCCAGATAGCATCGTCTTTGTCATGAGATACTATAGTTGATTGATCCTAGAGATTAAGTTCACCTTATGAAGAAGCACGTAGTGTTGTAGCTTTCAATATGCAAAGATTAAAGCTAGGCAATGATTCTCAATGGGTGGATAATTAGCCTTATCAAGGATTGGATGACAATTGAGGTAGTTGAGTGCATCTTCTTTCCCTTCATCATTGGCTTGGTACAATAAAGCACTAATGGGGTCATCTAATGTAGGAGTATAAATTATGAGGGGCTTTCCTGGGATAAGGGCTGCTATAATTGGCAGTATCATCAGGTAATGCTTGATGTCTTCGAAGGCATGCTCACTCTTATCATCCCACTTAAACTTGGTGTCCTTTTTGACAAGTACTGAGAATGGCTTACATCTTCGAATAGGTTGGATATAAAGCATCTTAGATACTCCAAATGCCCTTGGAATGATCTTAGTTGAGTTAAACTTTTAGGGGGTGGCATTTCTAATATCACCCTGGTCTTCTCTGGATCGATTTCAATTCCATGGTGTAGGACAAACCCAAGGAATTTCCCTAAAGCTACTCCAAATGCACACTTCAAGGGTTCATTTTGAGGTTAAATTGTTTTAACTTTTGAAAACTACTCTCAAGTCAAAGAGATGGTCTTCCTTTTCCATACTTTTAACCATGAGATCATCGACATAGCACTCAACTTGATGATGAATTACTTCATCAAAGATTTGAGTCATAGCCCGCTGGTATGTAGCACCGACATTTTTAAAATTGAAAGGCATGACCTTATAGTAATAGATTCTGATTGGGGGTTCTATAAGTAGTGTTTCTTTCATCTTCAGGGGCCATCTTTATTTGCTTATATCTAGATTAGTCATCCATGATAGAGAATACTGCATGAGATGAAGCAATGTCAACCATCAGCTCCAGGATTGGTAGTGTAAATTCATCTTTTAAGTATGTCTTATTTAAATCACCAAAATTAATGCATATGTGAATTTGGCTAATCTTTTTCTTAACTAGGATGATGTTGGCTAACCATTATGGAGAAAATTCCTATAAGGAGTTGCCTTTCAAATCATTTGGTGAGAGATGAAAGATAACACTTATAGAAATTCATCTTGTTAAGATGCCACACAGATCCGCAGATGTGCTTATTCAGGTGATTGAGTATGCCATCAAGGAAATAGTATACTATCTCGAAAGACATAAGTCATTACCCTTTAATGGACCTAATCACCTCAATAAGAACTCCTACGGATGATGGGTCTACATATGTACTAGAGATTTTTCTCCTACTTTACATGAAAAAGTAAAGCAAGGTTTATTTTAAATTGGGTTCATTAAGTTCCCTACATGGGCAAGCCCCCATAGTTAATTACATCCTAAGGAATGGGATTCCTTAGAAAAACTCTCGATTAAGGTAAATGATCATTATCTTTGAATATTTCAATAGGAAGGACTATCAATCTATTGGTTTATTTTTGAAGATCAAATGGGATTGATGAAAAGGGGGAGTTATTATCGAAGCTAAAATGGAAGATAAGTAGGAGATGCCCACAATGCTAGGAAATCTAGCGAGAATCTCAAACTATCCTATAGTTGGGCTTTATATTTTTGAATTTGATTTAGTTTGTTTGAGTTACATTTTTCATTAGAAATTTAGGACTTAAGATTCCTTAACACAAGATTAAGGAAATGCCAAAGAGGTGAGGAATTATGCTTATGGCCCATGTGGTGTTTATTTTTGGGATGCGGGACACCATGTAGATCTTAGGTGGTACTTATTGTAGTGATCAGGTATGAAATTAAGGAATGATGTACTATCTCAAATGATAGAAATCATCATCTTATAATGGACTTAATCACCTAATAAGGACTCCTAAGGCATGATGGGTCTTCAAATATACCAAAGATTTTTCCCCTACTTTACATGGAAAAGTAAAGTAGGGTTTATTTTAAGTTAGGTTTGTTAAGTTCCCTATGGAGGCAAGCCCCCATAGTTAATTACATCCCAAGGAATGGTAATTCCTTAAGAATACTCTTAATTAAAGTATAAAATTAAGGTCTCCAAAGATTTCAAGGTTAAGACTATCAAAGGATTGGCTATTTTAGAAAATCAAATAGGATAAATCAAGGAGAAGACTTATTTTTTAGAATCCAAAGGGAGAAAGTAGGAAATGCTCATATTACTAGGAAGCCTAGTGAGCATTCCAATCTATCCTATAGTTGGGCTTTATATTTTTGAAATTGAAGAGAGTTAATCATTTGAGTTGACATTTCATTAGATTGCTAGGGCTTATAATTCCATAATATAAAATTATGGAAATGCATAAGAGGTGTGGATTTATGCTTGTATCCCAAAGGAAACAGCTACCTTAGATTCTTAAACTAAGGTTCCTTGGTACAAAATAAAGGCATGGCCTAAATCTAAGATGAAAAATGGGTATATGGTTTACCTCCATAAGAGAGAATAAACCACCCGATTGCTGGACTTATTGGGGTGGCAGCCAGCTGACCCTTCCTATGCTTTAAATCCATGTAGGCAAGTCTTATGCTTTGCAAGATGGCTAGGATGTTGTTCATTTAGAAAGGAAACTAAGTCCTTAGACTCACTCCCTAAGAGATTAGAGCATGAGTGGTATGAATCCATGACTTAATCTAATGCAAGTTTTATCAAATTTATTTGATTTTTTTGGACTTTTTGTTTTGACACAAGCTATGGGACTAAATGAATGAGAATTTGATTATGGGCCAAATCAAGAGAGAAAGGGTGTCTTCCACCAAAGGCTCTCATAGGTTAAGCCTTGATTCTAGCAAGGATGGAAGCCCCTCTTAATAAGAGTGAAAGAATATGACATGCATGATATTATACATTCATCCATCCTAAGGGTTACTAAAATTTATTATCTTGATTTAATTCTTAGGCTTTTATGTGAGGTTATGAGTTGTTTTAAAATTTTAGTTATGAGTTGTTAATTGGGGTAGAAAAATTAATTTTATCCTAAGAGCCCCTCGCATCACACATTCAAACATCAATCATAAAGAAACTATGAAAAGCATGTTATTCTAATGCGCAATTTAAATACAACATCAAACAATTTTTATAGATTACTATAAAAGAATAAAAGGCCATTGTGATCGGGTTTCTCATACACCACAAAAAAGAAAAAAAGATGGTAGTAGAGCTCTACCCTTACAACTGGATTACAAAAAAAAAATACATGCTATGAGGTCTTTTCTTCATTTCTTCATACTCTTTCTTTTGATTTGATTTGTTCCAAAGGCATCACAGGGCATCTCCTTCTGGCCACTGCTCATCCTAATCCCCCATAACACTAATCCTAATTCCTAGTGCAAAATTACATCAAAAATAGGAAAAATAAATCTAGCTACACTTGCAAAACAAAGGTTTGCTAAACATACCATACAACCCAAGCAGTTATATAAATAATTTGGACTTAGCACCCCATACATGGGTAACTAAACCTCCTAACATGGGGAATAAGCAACCATAGTAAAAGCATTTATATTTTTATTACAGTCCTTAAGCACAACCCTATAGAAAACATGATTAATAATAATAACATTCTATGAAATATACCCAACATCCAGGTCTAAAATATTACATCACAAAACAAAACACAACATCATACATATAACACCTAACTTAGCACTAGAAGTGGTGACTTAGTATTCTAATGTGTGTGCTTAAGGCTTGTGTAGCAAGACTTTACTAGGCTTCTTTAGTTTAAGTTTCAATTTGGAGTTTGAATTTAAATTTTATCTCTATGTGATTTCAATTTAAATGATTTAATTATTTATTTTAAATTTTTATTTCACTTTTATTTCATTTTCTATGATGTTTAGATTTTCAAGAATAAAGAGCAATGAGTTCCACTTGTAGATGGAATTCACCTATTACATCTAATTCTAAAGAATCTAACTAAGATCCCTAAGTATCTTAATTAGCCCATTTGAATTTAGGTAATTAATTTGATTTGATTTATTAGACTTGATTTAGAATTTAGAATTTGAGTTTGTTTAAGTATTTGATTGATTGATTTGGATTAGATGTTTTAGCTTAATTACACCTTGATAATTCAATATCCTTAATATCTAATGAAGTTTAAGTTTGTTTAAGTTCATGTGTTTTTGGTTGATTAATTTTAGATTAGATGTTTCGATTTAATTAAATATTGATAATTCAATATCCTTTTAGATTAATATCTAATTCTTTTCTTTGATTATGGTTATGTGATTTAACTTTATGTTTATTTAATTTGATTGTGGTTCATTTATTTATAGTTTGATCAGATTAGATTAATTGAAATTTTATTTAGATTTTAATTGGGGTTGATTCTTTATAATTAGATTTTAATTTTAATCACATCCATTTGTCATGTTAATCAAAGTTTGGTTTGTATTTTGATTTCATACATTGGATAGTTCATTAGTTTATCTTATTTGAGTAGGTATGAGATTTGACTTGATTACATATTAAATTGATGAGAGTCTTTCTTAATTTAGTTTAATCTGATTTAATTTTATTTGATTACTTTATTAGTCTATGTATTTGCTTATGTTCAATGTGATTATGCGATTAGTTTAATTAAGTGTGTTTATATTATTATAAAGGTTTGTTTAATTTTTAATTTGGTTTTATATTTGCTTGGACTAATGATGTAATTAATGACTTAATAATTTAGGTTTAAGTTTTGATTAATATTTTTGAATTTTGATTGATTAAACTTAAGTTTAATGTGATTAATTTGATTAACTTAATTAGCTTGTTTAAGAGATGTGATCAAATTATTAAATTAAGTAAAGATTTGTTTAATCTTTAATTTGATTTCATATTTATTTGAGTTAATGATGTAATTAATGAGTTAATGATTTAAGTTTAAATTAGGATTTTAATTAGTATTTAATTGAATTTATATTTAATTAAGCTTAGGTTTAATGTGATTAATTTAATTAACTTAATTAGTTTATTTAATAGGTGTGATTAAATTAATTAGTAGATTAATTAAGTTTTTAATTTGGGTTAATTTTAATGTGATTTATAAAATTAATTTAGTTTATTAAGATGATGGATTTAAGTCTGTATTAATTAGATATTTGATTAATTAAGTTTGATTAAGGGTCAATTAAATTTATTAGATTAATTAAGAGTTTGTTTAATTAGAGATTAATGACTTAATGATTTAGGTTTAATTTAGGTTTTGATTAGTGTTTAATTACATCTTAATTATGTTTGATTAAGTTTAGGTTTAATATAATTAATTTGATTAACTTAATTAGTTTACTTGAGGGGTGTGATTATTAAATTTAATTAAGGGTTTGATTTAAGCTTAACTTTAGAGTTAACTTTAATGTAGCTTAATTAAATTAATCTGATTAATTAAGATGATGGATTAATTTATTAAATTTTCATTAATTAAATGTTTGACTAAATAAGTTTGATTATTCATGATTAGGGTTTTACTTGATTTGATCTATTTAATATGTTTGTTTGATTTCATTAACATGTTTGATTTAGTTATTAGGTTGAAATATTTAATAGATAATTAATATCTCATTCCAAATGGATGTGATTTAATCATATGTTAATTAAGTTTACTTTATTTAGTTTAATTTGATTAGTATCAAATGATTATAATTTCTTAAATTCGTTGGGTTTTGAGTTTGATTTAAGGTTTAATCTTTTAATTGAGTTTTATTAACCTAAATATGTTTAATCATATTTAATTTAATTTTCTCTAAGAATGATATTTCTCTGATTTGAGATTTGATTAATGATTGCTTAAGTGCTATTTCATTTTCGATTTTGATTCAATATTTATATTATTTTTTATATTTTAATTAACTCCTTAATTTGATTAAACCTTAAGTGTTTGTTTAGGGTTCATTAAGATTCAGAAGATCACATTACTTTCTTAAAAGTCTTAGATGTCAATTGAAGTGATTTAAGCCAATTTGAAGATTTTTGTAAATTTTTGAATTTTTATTTAATTTATTTTATTAAAATGAGAATTTCAAAATTTAATTTATTTTAATCCAGTAGTCCTTTTCACTTGAAATTTTTATGGTAGGTGTGTTTTAACTTTTGTATTAATCCCTAAAAATTTCAAATTAATCTTACTTATATTTTTGGTTTAATTAATGAAATTTGATTTTTACTAAAACTCAAATTAAGCTCACAATACTAAGTAAAATTTGGGGATTTTGGGTTTGTTGGATTCTTCTGGGAAAGGTGAATCTAACGAGCCCTTATTTGTAATTTTTGGTTAAGAATTTTATTTTCTATGAATTTTGGAAGTTGTAGGTGATTTAAATTATTATTATTATTTTTTTTTTTTAAAAAAGGAAATACTCGTTGTTTGAGTGGGAAGAGATAGGGACACGAGGCTCACTTTGGACTGTCCGATCATAGATCAGATGGTCAGGATCACAATCCAGAGGCGGTCAGCTCTGCGTGCATTTGAGCCGTCCGATCGTCGGCTGCGTCGGATGTCCGGTTAAGCGTCAAAGCAAAGCGTGATTTGAAGCTCGGATCACTTGATCTGAGCCATCCAATCATGAACATGATCGGATGGTTCATATCGCATCACGATGAATGCCGGATGCGTGATCAGTCATCAGTCGTTTGATCCGAACCATGGATGGATGGTGTGGCCAATAATGAATGTGTTTCGGTATTTTGGAAAAAAATGAGGGTTTTAAGCCAAAAATTGTCCAAATGGACCCATTTTCATCATTCACAAAAAATTCTATTTCCTAATTGGGATGATTTAAAGTAAAAATGCTGGATTATCTAAGGGAAATTCCTAAAATCATGAGAAATTTAATACAAAATATGTGAAATCCTAAGGCCATCTATGTTTGACAAAATTTACCTCGCTAGGGATGATTTTCAGTGGTGGTGAAGATCCGAGTGTACTCCTAGGTATGTGAGAAAGCTTTGGAGTGATCTTTAGCCCTTGCCGCCCTTTGGAATGTTGCTTTCTCTGATGTTTATATCGCCTCACTGAAAGAGCAATTACTTATATTTTTGAGTTCAAAATGGCTCAAAGAAGTGGGGGATGGGTTCCTTTTTGCTTTGGGGAGCTTTTGGGGCTGAATGATGGTGAGAGGAAGAGATCTCAAGCCTCATCTCCCCCTCCTTTTATAATGGCCAAAAATTCAATATTTTTTGAATTTTTGGCTCCAAATTGATTGACATCTTATTGGGGTGGTTGGGATGGATGCTAGATTGATTGGGGACTTTGGATTTTTGCTCCAAAGTCCTCTCTTCTATGATCAAATTTATTCAATGCAAATGTTGGGGATGAGTTAAGTGCATGTGATGGGAGGAATTAAATGAGGTTGGGTGGAATCCTATGTGGGAGGATTCATGAGGGGTTTAAAGTTGGGTTTGTTTTGATCCCAAATGGGTTTGGTTGGGTTTGATCAGCCAATGGGTTTTATCTTGGTTTGAAGGGATTTGGCCCAATTTGGGTCATATGGGTCATTTTGGGTCAAATTTGACCCATTTGACCAAATTAATTAGCTTGGGATATGGGTTGATTCATGGTCAATTGGCTAATTGAAGATGAATGTGTTCTTTGGTTTGAATTAATTTGGATTTAATTTTGATTTAGGCTAAATTAACCCTTTAGGCCAATTTGTGCTAGGTTGGGTCAAGTTGCCAATTGGGCTCGATTGATCAAATTGAGCTCAATTATGGATTTGGTCAAGTTCAATAATCAATTTGTAATGAACTTGAGCCATTGGTTGCAATCAATTTGCGTTAGATGATGATTTGACCCGATTTGGTCCTTTAGGCCAGGTCAATTTGGATCAAATGCAATTTTAATTGATCATCAAAGGTGATCAAAGTTTGGTGAGTTCAATCAATTTGGGTTGGATTAGAAGTTTAGCAAATGGGTCCTTTTTGGTCACTTTGGGTCAAGTGGACCTAAGTGGGTCAATTGGTTTGGTTTTGGTTTGATTCAAGTTTAGTTGAACTTATATATGAGCCTAAATTGAAATATAAATTCAACAACAATCAATTTGGAGTCTAGGGATTTTGGCTCATTTGAAATTTTTGAAGTCAAAACTAGGTTGGGTTTGACTTGGGTTGGTTTTGATTTGATTTGATGATTGTAGGTTTCATTTATATTTGGGTAGATAATTGAATGAATGATTGATTCAAGAAAATTCATTGGTTTTGACTTGATCTGGATAGGATTTGGCTAAGTCCAAAGAATTGGCTTAAGGGTTTAGATTGAGTTTGGATTTGATTTTGATATAATTTTGGTCATTTGAATTTGGATTTCATTTATATTTGTGAATATAAATGAAGGAATTATTGATTTATAAAGAGATAAATTGATTTTATTTGATTTAAGGGGAGTTTTGGCTAAGCTTATGAATATGGTTCATATGGCTTAGAAAGTGATTTTATAATTTTGAATTTGATTTTGGGTTTCAATCATTTGGAGTCAAATTTTGAAATTAGATTTGGAATTTGAATTTGAGATTTGGATTGAGAATTGAGTCTGGGTTTGATTTTAGAAAGTGTATCTAGATTGGGTTTTGCTATGTGATGGGAATTTCCTTAAACCCAAGGCATAGCCTAATCTTATGATTAACACTTCTAAGTCTCTAGGCTTAGGTTAAGTGTTCACTAATCAGATGTGTCTTATGACTAAGAAAATCTTAGTGTCTAGAAGATTCCTAAGTCTAAGAAGAGGAGGTTAGAGCTCACTCAAAAGTGAGGTCAACACATAAAGGGAAAAGCAACCTAACCTAAATCTAGGGAGCTTTGGCGAGGGGAAAGCACAACCTAAATCTAAGGCAAGATGGGAAATTGGTTTGCTTCCACAGAGAGGACAAACCCGATAGCTTGGACTTACCCGGGTGGCTACAACTAACTCCTCCTATAATTTTAAGTACATGTAGGCAAGTCTTTATGCTTATGCAAGATAACTAGGCTGTTATTCATTTAGAAAGAGACTAAGTCCTTAAACTCACTCCCTATAGGGACTCGATCATGTAAAAGGACATGCTTCAAATGGCCTAAATCTGATGCAATTCAAATTTCATTTTATTTTTATTTTTGGATAATTATTTTGACTCAGACTATCAGGATTCATATGACTAATGCATGAGAAAAGGTTATTGGCCAAAATCAAGAAGAAGGGTGGTGAGTTTCCACCATGGCTCTTAAAGGTCAAGCCAGTTTCTCTGAAAAGGTGGAAGCCCTCCAATCAAGAGTGAAATAAGATGCATTTGTGCATCATATTATAAAAAGAAAATGTTCATCCAGCTAAGGGGTTGCTAATTCTTTTATCTCGATTTTAAACATAAGCTTTAGGTGAGGTTATGAGTTTTTTAATTTTATTTTGAGTTGTTAAGTTGGGTAAAATATATACTAATCCCTAAAGAGCCTAATCAACATCCAGACCATACATAAAGCAAGGAATAAACTAGGAAAAGTATGCCACTTAATGCAAAAGCTAAGCAAATCATCAATTAATTTTTAAAGCTAATCACAAAAAGAATAAAAGGCCATTGTGGTCGGGCACCACCGCACAAACCCAAAAATATCAAATGTTGGTAGCCGAGCTCTACCCTTATACAACCTCAATTGCAAATAAATTAAATTATAATTAAACAAGGAATTCATTATTATGAGGGTCTTCAAGCTTAACTTCTTCTTTCTTTCTTCTTCTTTCTTCTTTTCTTTCTTTCTTCTTCTTTCTTCTTCTTTTCTTATTTTCTTCTTTGGTTCCTTCTTTTTGATGGTTGGAAGGTAGATGCTCCAAGGCCTCCCATGGTGCATAAGATATGATCTTATGACCAATGCTCATCCTAATCCCCATAACAATCATTCCAAAATCTACATGAAAAGGAAAAGTGGAAATCTAACTAACACCTGCAAAACAAAAGTTAGTTAAAACACACCACACAAATTCCATGCAAGTATATTGGACTTATCACCCCACACATGGGTGACTAAGTCCACCTGGCCTATTGGATTATGCTTAGGGTATAAAGCACCCAACAAAAGCATTTATATTTTTATTTATGATAGAGCCCCTTAAGCACAATTCCATAGAAAAGAATAGTTAAGAACATCCTACCATTCATTCTTCGAGCATACATCCTAACATCCAGTCTAAACATATATCATAAAATAAAACAAACATCAAACCATGCACCGACCTAACCTAAAGCTAGAAGTGGTGACTTAGGCTAATGTGTGTGCTTTGAAGGCTTGTGTGGTATGCTTAGCTATGGCTTTAGGTTCAAATTTTCTAAGTGTGAAGAACATGTTCAACTTAGAGGAGGGTTTCATTTAAGTTGTTTAATTATTTTGGGTTGATTTTATTTCATGTTTTGATTTGGTTTAAGTGGATCCCTATTAATTACTAAGTTATGAAGAGAGAAGAGAACTTCTTCCTTTCCTTTAACCTAAGTAATTTCTAAAATAGGTTCACATTTTAGTTTTATTGTGAATGTTTTGTTTAAATCTTTTAATTAATCCTAGGTTTAGATAAACTCTAAACAAACCTATTCAAAAGAAAGGCATTTTAAGATTAAATAAAATGAATCAAAATTCACATAACACACATTGCTTTCTTTCCCAACATATATAACATGCATATGGATGGACCCTAAGCATATCTATACATACAAATGAGAGTATTTAACACACTTTATGATGCATGCTAAGTAATCCATTTAAGGAAATTTAGAAGTTGAATATGCATGATTTTTCTTAAGTAGAAAGGTTTCCTTTTCCAAATTTTCACATACACACATGAAAGTAAGAAAGGCATAAGTGAGTACAACCATTGTTAACGAGGTGTAAGGTACAAGACCTACTTATGGTTACTTAAGACTTGCAACCTCAGTTGTCCGGACTAATATACCACTTTCCTTAAATACAAACATATGTATAAAAGAAATGAAATAGAAAAGGAGAATGCAAAAGTTGTATTAATGGATTCATTTTATTTATGCAATTTATGTATGCTAGTATAGGTAACCTTCTTAAGTGGTAGCATAGATGAATAGGATATGGAATTAGGTGAGTGTTAGCTTCTTTTCAAATGAACCATACACCTCACCATATTCTATTCAAAACTATACCAACATAAGAAAGAAAGGTGAACCTATGCTAAGCATACCTTTATATTCTTTCACATGAAAGCTTATAATTAAAGTATAAGTAGCACACTTTTAGATTTGGTATTTGATTTATATGTTTTGAAAATAATTTGATTTAGTAGTGATAATAGCCATTCATATTTCTACTTTAGCCAACACATACAAATTTCACATAAAGTAAACAATTTCATTTTTAAATTTTGAATTTGAAAAATATGAATGCATGAAATCACATGACATACAAATTTAACATGTTACGGAAAGATTCAATCAATGAAAGCATGTAAACAAACTCACTTCACTTACATCCTAAAGACATTCCTATAGAATAAGAAAGTTTAAAATAAATAAAAGTGAATTCAAAGTGATTTGTGTTTAGTTTGGAGTTTGATTTACTTTTGAAAAGGTGAGATAAATTTGTTGTTCCTAACCCATTCCCACATGTGTTTGATATTTTTGTTCAATTTTTAGATAATTAGATCCATTTTTATGCATTAATTAGGTTAAGGGATGAATTAAGTAACCTAATTAACCCTTACCTACACCACCTTAGAAGAATTAACCAAATAATTATGAGCCAATGAGATGACATAAGAACTCATAAGGAATTTAATTTTGCAATGCACCTAATAAGAAAATGGCCTAATGCAATTTGGCTCATAATTAATAGTTAATTAAGCTAAAGGGTTTAGCTTAAGTAATTTCAAAACTCACTTTCATACTTATGAATTGAGTTCTAATTTCCTTAATTGAACTTAAGCTATTAAATACCTAAGCATCTACCCAAAGTAGATTAATTATGTTTTAGAGATTTTTAAAATTTTTAGAAATTAATTAAGGGCATAATTAATGAATTAACCCTTAATTAAGAGGATATTAAGGAGATAAAAAGGGGGTTTAAGGAATAGCTTAGGGGAAATGCCCCAAAAATATTCCATAAACCTCCTACTTATTGGATCTAAAATCAACCCTAATTATGGATTAAAATCAAATTACACCTTAATTATCCTTAATTACATAAGGAGTAATTAAGAAATCCATATGCAATTCTTCTAATCAAGCCTCAATAAATCCCAAGAAATTAGGGAGGCAGTCATCCCTAAATATACCCAAAATGTTTGGGATTAATCAGAGGCTTAATTAAAAATTAATTAACAAAATGAAGTTTTCAATAAAACCAAAATTCATAAAAAATCATAATCTAAAACCCTTTGAAATTAATTTTAAAATATTCTAGGTTGAATTATCTTTTCATAGAATTTTATTTCATAATTATTTGAATTTTCTATAGGATTATGAATTTTAGAAGATCCCTAGATTAATTAGAAATAATTATAACATCTTAACTAATCCTTTAGCTCACAGCGTGACGTGTGGTGGCTACGGTCAGCGTGATTTACATGTGTCGCATCGTGAGGGGCTTACTTAAGTTATCAAATCCCAAGTGGTGGCTAGTAGCGTATGCGGTTTGATCTCTCGATCAAAGATGGGGAATCTCCACAGTTTTAAAATGGATAAGGAATTTTTAAACGTGGGAATTATCTTGGTCGTCCATCCAAAATGTATGGATGGATGGCTAAGATCTTCCAAGTTCTTCCCCTTGATCAATAGAGATCGTCCATGATCAAGGGGAAGATCTGAGCTCGATTGAGCTCGGATTCAAACCAAACTCAACCCACACCATCTAAAGCTAAATAGCGGCATATCCAATGGTCAAAAATCCATGGGATTAAAATTTCTTTCATGAAGCTCCACACCACATTGAGTTTAATGGTTAAAAAATCCCATACCTCATGGAGGTGATCATTCAGATTCCCTTGGAGAAGCTTGTCTGGTTGACACAAGGTCTTTGAAGTTTTGAGCACTTGAGGGTTGGGTGGTATATGGACCACCTCCTCCTTAGCTAGCTTGCATCTTTGATCAAGCTAGGTCCCATGCTTGCCTTTGGA
The DNA here is from genome assembly GCA_021442155.1 of Cymbidium sinense. Lineage (NCBI taxonomy): Eukaryota > Viridiplantae > Streptophyta > Magnoliopsida > Asparagales > Orchidaceae > Cymbidium > Cymbidium sinense. The sequence goes on along the minus strand of CM038214.1, from coordinate 350,140,345 downwards.
ACTTCAAAGAGAGCTTCGGTGCACTCGACTTGCCTCTTTGATGGAGTGTGTAAAAGTATTTGGAGTGAAATTGAGTGAAGAGGAAATTCATCAATGGATTGAGCTCCCCTATTTTCACACTATGAAAAATTGAGAATATGAGATTTGATTTCACTACAGGAAGCTTGAGGAGGCTGAGGAATGGCTTCTATGGCTTCCCTAGGTTCAATTGAATTGATGATTGAGGGATTTGAGTTCGTTTAGGGGGAGTATAACTCCCCCTTGAAGGATTGAATGACAGTAAGCCATTGTACCATTTTGATCCAATTGATCATAATGGGGAGTTTTTTTTGGTTGTTTTTAGTGTGCACATGGTCAGTTTGAGCTAAGGAGTGGATTGCCAACCTCTCATGTGCTTCAATTTGAGTGGGAGAGGGAGTTTGAATTTAGCATTTTGACCCAGGTGGGGTTTGTCTAGCGACCAAGGTGACCAAACCCATTGGGTTGGGTACCACTCTTCACTAGGTCCCTTGAGCTTTTAGGAAAGCCTCAAGTGAATGTGAAGAGTATGCAAATTACCCATGGATTAGGCCAAAATTTGTTCTATGTCCTAGGGTAGAATGGTAATTTTGCTAATTTTTTACTTATGTTGGGTATGTGGAGAAACTATGTTTGGCCAAGTTTCATGAGATTTGAAATTCATTTGATAGGGTTTGGCTCATGTTGACCCATTTAGGTTAAAATGGGTAAACTTTGGTCAAGTTGACCAATTTTCAAATTGGGTCAAACCAAGGGTTGGGTCAAGTTCAAATGACCATTTGAAATATTTTTGTGGCTTTGGTTTGATTCAATTTGGTATAGTTTTGAATTTGGCTCATATGACTTCATTTAGGTCAAATGGGTCAAGTTGACCTATTTGGGGTAGGTCAAGGGTAGGTTTAGGTTAGGTTAGTCATATGGAGTGGATTTGTATCTTTGTTTCCAATCAATTTTGGTTATGTTCAAATTTGGCTCAACATGACCCATTTAGGTCATGTTGGGTCTAAGGTCAATTGGGCTAGGTTAGGTCTAGTTGGCCAATTGAGTCTTTGGTCAAGTTCCACAAGTGATTTGGAATGTACTTGACCCATTGGTTTCAATCAATTTGGCTTAGATTAAGTTTTGACACATTTTGACCCTTTAGGTCAAAATGGGTCCTTCAAGTGGTCAATTGGGTTAGGCTCAAATGTTGGCTTGGTCAAGTTCAAACATAAGTCATGAGTGAACTTAGATCAATGGTTTCAATCAATTTGGCCTATGGTGGAATTTGGCTATGTTAGGTTTCATTTTGGGTTAAGTGTTGACTTGGTCAACCCTTGGGTTTGACTTGGTTTGACCCAATTTGATAGATTGATCATCCCATGATGATTGTTGATCATGATGATGAGTTTGGTTCAATCCAATTTGGTTAGGATTAGAATTTGGCTCAGAAGGGTACTTTAGGTCACTTTGGGTCAAGTGAGCCTAAGTGGGTCAAATGGCTTGGTCAAAGCTTGATTTGAGCTTGATTGATCTTGTATATGGACTTATCATTGAAATATAAATCCATTTATAAGTGGTTTAAAGTCAAATGGGTTTTGATCCATTTGACAATTTCATATTCAAAGGAAGAATATGAAAGGATTTTGGCTTTGATTTTTGGCTTGGGTTTTGATTGAGTGATTGAAGTTTGGATTTATATATGGGCTCATGATTGTAGGGTTGATTGAATCATGAGAAAAAAAATCAAGAGTTTGGCTTGATTTGAAGTTGATTTGGCTAAGTTCAAGATTTTGACTTGAAAGGCTTAGATTGGATTTTGAGTTGATTTGAGTTTAATTTTTGGAATTGGTTTTGATTGTTTGAATTTATATTTCATTTATATATGTGAATATAAATGAGAATATAAATCTATCATGAGAAAATATCAAGGAGTTGAAGAGGTTTAATCATGATTTAGGCTAAGTCTATTAAGAAGGATTTAAGGGACTTAGGAAAATTTAGAGTAGGGAATTTAAATTTTGAATTTTGTTTGATTTATTTATAATTATATTTCATTTATATATGTGAATATAAATGAGAATATAAAAGAATTATGAGAAAATCCCATGACTTTGATATGGTTTGATCAAGTTTTAGGCTAAGTCCATTAATGGAGAATTAATGACTTATGAAAGATTTTTTTAATTTGATAATTTAATTTGATGGTTTGATTTGATTGATTTATATTTATATTTTAGTTCTATATGTGAATATAAATGATAATATAAATGAGTATTGAGAAAATTCCATGAGTTTGAGTTTATTTGATTAGGTTTTGGATAAGTCCTTTAATGAAAATTAAGGACTTAGGAAATTTTAAAAATGAAATTAAATTTGAGGATTTGATTTCATTGATTTATATTTATATTTCATTTATATATGTGAATATAAATGAAAATATAAATGAGTTTTGAGAAAATCTCATGAGTTTGAATTGATTTAACCAAGGTTTAGGCTAAGTCCATTAATGGAAAATTAAGGGACTTAGGAAAATTTCATGAATTGATTTGGAATTTTGAGTTTAGTTTGATTGATTTGAATTTATATTTCAATTATATATGTGAAAATAAATGAGAATATAAATGAATTATGCAAAAATATGAAAGATTTTATTTAGTTTAGATCATAATTTTGGTTAAGTCCTTAAGAAAGGATTAAGGACTTAGGAATTTTGAACTTAGGAATTTTGATGGATTTTAATCAGTGGTTTCAATCATAGATTTCAATCATGGATTTCAATCATATTGAGTTGATTTGTGTTTTGTGAAAATCAAATGAGAATTGATTTGGAGTTTTACTTGAAAGAAGGAAAGTGAGGAATGGTTTAAGCTAAGGGTGGGAAGTTTTCCCTAACACCCCTAAGGCATGACCTATTCCTATGGCTAACTCTCCTAAGTCTCTAGGGCTAGGTTGAGTGTCCACCTAATCACTAGATGTGTCTTAAGACTAAGGAACTCTTAAAATCTAAGAGGAGTCCTATGTCTAAGATGGAGGGGTTGAGAGCTCATTCTAAAAATGAGGTCAACAAAGGGCACCCAATAGGTGTGGTGTGACTAACAAGGAACACACATATTAGTGTTGATCGAAATGATCAACAACAGAGAGATCACACTAGCAATCTATCCTTTGAAAGGAAAAGAAAGAATCCAAAGCTTAGTGCAATGTGGCTTTACTTATGTCCAAGACATAAGAGAGGGAAGAAATCCACTAAGTGATAGTGTGAACCTTCCACTAGGGAAGCGGTTCAAGTCATCCACAAGGGGATTAGAGGTTTGATTTGATTGGAGTCTCACTAAGGAGAAAAAGATTTGATTTACATTCCACTATGGAAGAGGGTTGAATTTGTATCAATTTTTTGTTAGGTTTAGATTTTTAGATGCACCCTGTTGGTTTTCCATGGACTACACTAAGTCGGAGCCATGGAGGCTAAGACCTAACTCAGATTTACCAATCCAAAGGGTAGTCTACTAACATAGTAGGAACCAAAGGGATGCCTGGCAGTTGTATTATGAAAAAAGCCTAGTAGACTTACGTCCACCAAAGTAGAGATAAGTTGATGGGATAATCTATTGGCAAGGCAATAAATTGAACCTAATCTAGGGCTGACTATTGAGTGAATGTCCTTGGGGGAATCAGATCAACTCAAAGATAGTCAAGGTTAATTTTCATTTTTAGATTTATTTTGATGGATTCATTAGTTTGCGATGGATCAAACTGAGAAGGAGCTTATAGAACCCTAGACCTATCTCAGATTTACTGAAACAAAGGGAGTAGCTTCCCAGTCGATGGGAGAACTATCCAACCAAAGAAGTGCCTTTTAGTTTGCAATGATCAATTGAAGGGAAGAAAGCTCGGGGACTCACACCTTCCAGTAGAAAAGACCACTAGAGTGATTAGTTACTTTGGGCAATAAATTGAACTCAACTTAGGGCTGTCCGTTGGTCTGTGACAATCATGCTAGAAAGAATGCATCATAGTCTTACATCTTTCAAAGTAGAATGATTGTCGAGGTAACCTACTTGTGAAAAAATAGATTGAACCCGACAGGTGACTGAGGTACCAACCCAAGGATTTATCTCAACTCAGGTAGTTAGGCAATTCTTGTAGGGAGTTCTCGACGCCTAAAGATAGATGCGCTTGGAAGAGGGCCTTTGGGGCTTGAATTCCTCCACAAGTGAGTTAATGTTTGTTTTAGTTTTATCATGGACCATATTGGTTTTGAGGGATCAAGAGAAGCTTATATTAACCTGGGATCTATTCTTGAAGAGAATCTATGCATCAGTAATTTCTCCAACCATGTGGCTACTAGGAAAGGAGCTCAATCCAAAAGTAACCGGTAGTGTCTAAATGGGGTTGCAAAGGATGTGATCCAAATAGAAAATGCCGAGGGAATGGGGTAAGGGCTTAATCAAAACCACGAGGAGATGACATGGCTAGTCATATATCCAATAGGCATTCGATGGCCAACTCAAGGAGAAAGCATGGGACTCACATCTGCCAAGAGTGGTGTATCTATTGAGTGAGTCGCTGTTAGCATAGTTAAACATCAACCAACCTATGGTGATCATTTGTTTGCAATAATCAGCTTAGGAAGAAAGCTCGGGGTCTCACATCCTTCTATAGCAGATCTGACTGATGGGATAGTCTGTCTTCAGCTTGATAAGTGCTATCCGACCTTGGGCGACTACTGAGTGAATGCCACTGGGGGACTTATATCAACTCAAAAGTAGTCAAGAGGAAAGGGGCCTCTAAAGGACTTATCCTAAACCTCAAATATACTAAACCTAGTTAGAACATGATGGCTAGTTCAAGAAGAAAGCATGGGGACCCATATCTTCTTAAGCAAAGACAACACGAGGTAGCATACTAGCTAGGTAGTGAAGACTACCATACTAAGAAGGCACTCATTGGTTTGCAGTGGTCAAGTCAAAAGCAAGCATGGGGACTCACATACTCCAAACAAGTGACCATTGGGGTGACATACTAGCGAGATAGCATGTAGACCCAACCTAGAGCAGCTAATGAGTGAGTGCCATAAGGGGCTTGCTCCCACATCAAAATAGCTTGAGATAAAAGATTTGTGTTTGTTGTGTGTATGTGTTAAGAGAAACAGGATGCCCTTGAAGGATTATTACACCTACCTTAAACACACTATGGGTTTGATGAAATGGTGCCACGGATGGCCAAAAGGATTCCCACTAAGAAAGGGTGCCGCTTGGGTTCTCTCATACCTATCATAGTTATGTTAATCAAAATTGGATGCCTCTCAGGTTCTCTTACACCTATTCTAATAGCATCGAGATTGTGTTTCTATTATTAAAGAGGGATAGGATGCCACTAGGGGACTCTTACACCTACCCTAGACACATCATGGCAGATTCGCAAGACAAGCAAACAACACTTTGAAAGAAGAGAATACTTGGTGAATGAAATCAAATTCTTGTTCTTTTTATTAATGATTTTTTTTCAAACATGATTTGTTTCATGGGTAATATTTCTTTAGATAGAGCTCATTAATTAGAAGTATCAGGTGTTCCCCTTTACAATAAATAAGCTGATAAGATCCTCCTTGGTAAGCCTTCTCTATGACAAAGGGGCCTTCCCAAGTGGGTTCTAACTTGCCTCCCATCTTTCGACGAGCAATAATTGGTCTCCTTAGAACTATCACAAGTTCTCCTACTCGGAAAGACATAGGGTAGACCAGCTTGTTATGAGCTTGAATCATTTTGTCCTTGTACAACTCGAGGTTCTAGCATGCCCATAGGAGACTCTCCTCCAAACCTTCAAGCTCTTCTAACCACAACTTTGCATTCCACACTTTAGTGATCTTTCTACCCAATGCTATCCTTAGTGACGGGAGTTGAACTTCTAAAGGAAGAATAGCTTTGGACCTATACACTAAGGAAAATGGGGTAGGCGGGTTGTGGTATGTAGTGCGGTAGGCCACAAGGCTTCAACCAACTGCTCGTTCCACTATCAGTTGTTTCCATCAAGATTCTTCTTCAGTATCTAGATGAGAGTTTTGTTGAATGCTTACTAAGCCATTTCTCAGGGTAGTAGATGGTGGAGTATCTCCAATCTATCTTGTCTTTGAAGCTGTTGATCTTCATGCTTTTGAATGCAGTACCATTATCAAATATAATTCATCGAACTATATACAATATGGTTCTTAAAAAGCACATGGTGAGCTATGACCTCTCTAAGTGGGATGGCTTCTGCCCACTTGGAAAAGTAGTCGGTGGCAGCTAAGATGAACTGATGACCCTTGGAAGAAAGAGGATCGATTGGACCTATAATGTTGGTACCCCAACACTCAAATGGCCATGAAGCCAAATTATGGTGTAGAATGTTGGGTGGTTGGTGGAGGACCACACCATATACTTAAATTGATGGCATCTCTTAGCTATGTCCATATAATCTATGATCATAGAAGGATAGTAGTATCCAAGTCACTTGATCTTCATCTTCATCTTCAGATCGGATTGATGTGCTCCGCATATGCCTGATTGTACTTTAGTTATAATGCCAAGGGCTTCATGTTTGTCTAAACAATGTAACCACATTTGGTCAAAGGACCAGCGGTATAGGGTGCCATGAACAAGAACATACGATAGAGCTCTCTATTTCACCTGATGGGCTTGTGACTTTTCTTGAGGTAGTTTGCCGATGTTCAAGTAATCTATGAACAGTTACCTCCAATCCAGCTCCTTATCCATTTTGGCAACGACAACCTCCCTTTCAAGAGAAAGTCTCTCAATGAGTTCAACATTAATAAGGGATATGATTTGTCTATTTTGGACCCTTATTAAAATGGACTCATCTTCTATGCCAACTCTTTGGCAAGTTTGGCAAGCATCTACTACTCGCATTCTCCTGGGGAACCTTGTAGATAGTGACTTTGAGAATCTGGGCCAATAGCTTTATGGTATACTCATAGTACTGATGAAGCTTGGGTTTGAGAACCTGGTAGGACCAGGCAATCGGGTTGATGACTAATTGAGAATCTCCAAAGATGTTGATGCTCTTAACATTAATGGTGATGGCTAACTCTAGACTGACAATCAAAGCCTCATACTCAGCTTTATTGTTGGAAAGCTAGTATGAGAATCTCATCACATTGTAGTTTGGAGTTAGAAGAACTATTCCTACCCCTATCTTTCTTGGGAGAATAGATCATGGTGCTTCACCTTTAAGAAAAGAAGCAGCACCATCAAAATACATCTCCCATCGGTGGTTGCCGGCCTCCTCTAACTTCATGATTTATTCATCGGGGAGATCATCACTAAGCGGAGAATCAGTAGGAAGGGGGTGTGCTAAGAAATCGCTAGTGCATCCTTTTATGCAGGTACAAATGTGATATCAACTAGAGAATCATGGACCAATGGGCCAAACATCCAGAAAGCATTGGTCGTGTCAAGCGGTACTATAGTGGATTGGTTCTACAGATCAAGTTCACCTTATGAGAAAGCATTTAGTGTTGTAACTTTTGAGAAGCAAAGATCAAAGCTAGGCAATGTTTCTCAATAGGTGGATAACTAGCTTCAGTAGGAATCAAATGACAGTTGAAGTAGTAGAGTGTGCTCTCCTTCCCTTATCATTGGCTTGGGCCAACAGAGTGCTAAGAGAGATGTCCAATGCAACAGTGTAAAGAATGAGTGGCTTGCCCAGGATAGGGCCTATTAGAACTGGTGGCTTCACCAAGTACTCTTTGATATCTTCAAAGGCATGATGGCACTTATCATCCCACTTAAACTTGGAGTCCTTTTTGATAAGTGCTGAGAATTGCTTGCATCTCCCTGATAGGTTTGAGATAAGGCATCTTAGATACTCCAGCCATCCTTGAAAGGATCTGAGTTAAGTTAAACTCTTAGGAGGTGGCATTTCTTACATAGTTTTAATCTTTTCAGGATCTATTTCTATTCCCCAGTGTCGAATAAAAAAACCCAAGGAATTTCCTTGGAACTCGAATGCACACTTCAAGGGATTCATTTTGAGATTATATTGTCTTAACCATTCTAAAACTACTCTCAAGTTAAATAGGTGGTCTTCCTTTTCTCTACTCTTGACTATTAGATCATCAACATAACACTCAAATTGATGATGGATGAGTTCATTGAAGATCTGAGTCATGGCCCGTTGGTATGTAGCACCAACATTTTTAAGGCCGAAAGGCATGACCCTATAATGAAAGATTATGGTTCAAGTAGTGTTTCTTTCATCTTAGGAGACATCTTGATTTGGTTATAATTAAATGATCCAACCATGAAAGAGAAGACTGCATGAGATGAGGCGATATCCACCATTTACTCTAGTATAGGAAGAGGAAACTCAGCTTTAGGACATCCATTATTTAATTCCCTAAAATTGCCGCAAATGTGAATTTGGCAATTCTTCTTCTTAATTGGAATGACACTAGCTAACCAAGTAGGATATTTTTCTTCCCTAATGAAACCAGCATCAATCAATTTCTTGACTTCAGAAATGACCTATTGTTCAATTTCTAATCACATGTGTCTAGGAGCTTGCTTAATAGGGGTAACGTTAGGGTCTATTGCTAGCTTGTGGACTCGTTAGGAGATAATCTGGGCATTTCTTCATAACTCCATGTGAAGTAGTCTTTAAACTCAGTCAATAGCCTAACTAAGTCATTGGTTTCTTCTTCATTCATCAATGACCTGATGTATGTCGGGCATGGATTTTCTTCTATCCCGAGGTTGATTTCTTTAAGCTTGTCGATTATTGAATGAATCTCCTCTTCAAATTTTGGCGGTGCCTCTTTGACATGGAGATCATCTGGATCATCTAAAGTTTCTAAACACACATTCTCATAAGAGTTGGGGATGTGTGAGAAGAAACTATCAGATTCAAATGGTTTGTAACAACTAGGCAATAATCATCATCATCGATTAGACCCACTCTATCAAATCCTAGTCCTTCTCTTGATTGTGCTTCCCTGCCTGTATTGTTCCATAGCTTCTCGAAGTAATCTGACCTGTGCTTGGACCATGTGTGAGGAATTAAACCTTTCTGTATAAGATTTTGAACACAAAAGGTAATTCCATTAATTCTTTAAGAGTATCTTCCTCAAGCTCTACATCAACTTCAGGGCTTGAGGAGGATGATCCCAAAAAGAACTTTTTCTGCTTCGTGTCACTAGAAGACTTAGAGATTTCCTTAACTACTAAACCTTCAACTTTGTGAGATGTAAGTGAGGTTAAAGCTAAGGTTCCCAACTACCTAATAGTTTCACATAAATGAAATTTGAATACTTTGTTTTTCTTGGAGGCATGGTCTTCATCTGCGGATCAAAAGTCACCTCCAATGGATCCCTGAGAGGGTTGGCTGGTATACTAATCACATTAGACTCATCCTCTGAGCTGGATTCCAAGTCTATATGAATAGTAAGGGTACTCCTATGAATTGGAACATGACCTCTATTGGCTGAAGGCCAACTAGGGGGTCTCCCACCTCTGGACTACCACTATTTTTGCCTCTGCCTCTACCTGGTGGAGGTTGAACCATTCTACCCACATGTCCATATGATGGAATGAACTGTGAGTGGAATGTGATATGCTGATCTATTTCTTCTTCAATTCGCCATTCTTGTTCACTTGGACTTTTATTTTTCTTTTCATTTTCTTTTATCTTTTTTTTTTTTTTTGTTTTTGCATTTGAATTTTGTCTATGTTCATGAGAAAGGGTGTTTTGAGGAAGATAATAGGTCACATCCTCATAAATCTCAACCTCTCTAATTAATAATGGCTTTTCATCCACGTTGACACAGAACTCAATTTCATCTTTTTTGAACTTGATGCATTGATGAAGGGAGGATAGAACGATCTTACTTTGATGTATCCAAGGCCTACCAAGAAAAAGAGAATGAAGTATTCAAATCAATGATGTAGAACTTGGCTTCAGTCTTCTAATCACCTATCTCCAAAGGTAACACTATAGAACCTAAAGCTCGCTCACCTTGATCATTGAATCCTCTCAACATCATCCTATCTCCTTGGAGTGTAGATATGTCAATCTTCAAATAGGCAAGGGTCTTTAGACTCATAATGTTCACTGATGCAACTAAATCCATGAGAACCCTAGCGAGTCTGAACCTATCCATGCCAACTGTGATGTAGAGGGGACATTTGTGCTCCCCTAGAAGAAGGTCTTCATCCATTAAGGTGATCTTTTGGGCTTCTTTTCCATAATGTGCTTCCCACCTATAGCGTTCAGCTGAGCTAAGCATATCTCATGATCAAGAAGGGACTTGATTAGTGATTCCCTCTTCACTTTGGATAAGACAAGGGCATCATATATGCTTAGCTTAGATGGCAACTTTCATAGATGAGAAAGGACGTTGTAGTCCACCTTTGGCTAGTCTTCCACAAGCATATCCAAGGGTGGATCATCCTGTAGAAGGGCTTCTCAATCTTCAGTACCAATGACTTATTTTTATCTATCTTGAGGTGCTGCCTAGGAGGTAGAACCTTGCCACTATGAAGGTTGACTTCGGTAATCTCTTGAGGCAAGGTGGTGGAAGGTTCTACCTACATCAAGATCACCTATAGCTTCTCCTATGGGACTCTCAAAATCAGATGATTCCAAGTCTATCTCAAAGGTGAACCCATAGTATTTAGAGTTGGAAAGTCTAACTCTAGATCAAAAAGAGGAAGATCAGAATTATTATAGTTATTTAGACTTGAAAAATTATCATTAGGAATAGAAGAAGACAACCCATCAGAAGTGACATAGATGTAATTCAAACTAGATTTATTCTTCAATTTCCTAGATTTATTTGGGGGTACAAAGTAGAAGTCAAGTAAAGTGAGTGGAGTAAGGGATTTGATGCCCTTATCCATTGATATAAGAGTTCTACTAGTAGAAGAAATAGAAGAGCTAGCAGAAATGGAAGAAGTCGCCAGTGTGGAAGGTGCAACTGATGGCTGGAGGATGGACACAATCGTGGGCTGCTAAAGGGCTATCTCGACACATGATCTTTGCTACTCTGTTGAGCTCCCACTTTCTAGAGCGGCAACTTGCAAACCTTCCTTGGTGTTGGAGGTTTGAGCTGACTCAGGTACCTATAGGGAAAGCTTCTTGATCTTCTGAATTATTTTCTTAGAAGTTTTAGACAAAGAAATGTCCAACCTTCTTTGGTTTTGGTAGGATCACATGTATCCCCAAGGATTACCCTAATGGAATTGGAAGGTTGTTCCACAAGGTATTCCTTTGGGATAACTATAGCACCGGTCTTGAAACTGTGTTCAAGCTAGTCCTTGAATGTGAAGCAATCCTCCAAAATGTGGCCTAGCATATAGTGGTAAGGGCAAAAGTTTGGATCATGACTTTTGCCTACTTCCTCCAGTCTCCTAGGCTTAGGTAGCTAAAAATCAAGTTTCTTTAAGAGATTCTTAAAGATCTTTCTGATTACCTTCCTCTTAAAAGAATAAGGTTTGTTTAACTTATCTAAAAGAGTAGGTGGAGCATAGCTACCTGGCGGCTGGTATGCATGCACTTCTTGGTGGTATGGGCGAGGCTGTGCCCCATGGAGGCTCTGATTGGAGGTTGATGAGGTCGTGGTATCTCAGACTGATCTCTAGCTAGCTGCTTCCCCTTATCAATAATTTCTACTGCTCTTGGCTTCTTCTCATAGACCTTCTACGGCTTCTACTTAAGCAACTGATCTTGAAAATGTAACTATTTGGCCTCTCCTTGTAGACTAGCCACCTTGTTGATTAGCTTCTCAAATGTCTTAATAGTGAAGCCCTTAAGCATGAAGGTGACCGGGCCATGGATATTCTTCAAGAGAATCTCAATGGCATGCTATTTAGAAAGCTGCGGTTTGCACTTCATACTCACGTTATGTCATCAGAGAATATAATCAACAAGTGACTCACCGGGGTGTCATTGTGCTATAACGAGATCACCTACAATAACCCTATACTGAGCTCTAGTAAATCTCTTGATGAAGAGCTTTCTAACTCGAAATGTCTTTACTGAACCATTGTGCAATTTAGCATACCAATTGAAAGTAATACCTGCTAGGCTACTAACAAAAAGTCATAAGAGCAAAGCATCACCGCCAATTGCAATAATAACTAGCCTAAATATGTTATGTGTTGCCTCAAGTTTCCACTTCCATCAAAGCTTTTGAAGGAATGAGGCATGAAACCCTTGGGATATTGGATAGCATTGAATTCTTCTAGGTAGGGTCTACCCTTTGGAACCGATGATCCTCCTAGGGCTTGAGCCAAAGCTTCCTTCACCTACTGCTCAACCATAGATTTTATGTCCTTTTCTTGTATGGAGGTACTTTTCACTACCTTCCTATATAGGCTAGTGCTACCTTGCTCAAAGACATGCACTAACTCAGGCTAACTGACATTGACATATAGGATGAACTAAAGGGGCTTGTTTCTGGAGCACTGACACTACTGCTAACAAGTCTTGTAACTATTGTGCCATCCTATCAATCTGTTCATCCTTCTACCTCAACTACTATTGAGGTTGGGATGATTCTATGGTGTCTACTTGATCAACCTCATCACCTTCCATGGCTTATTATTCCCTAAGAAGAGACCCTAGTGTCAACCATGTAGACTCAAGCTGAGTCTCCTATCAAGTCATCTTCATTGGGATCGAAGCTAACTTTCTCTTCATCAGAGCAAGCATACCACAAGATCTCTTTCTTCTCCATGAAATAATGTGCAACTATCTCATCTAAGAAATGATCCATCTCAGCAGGTACAAAAAATTTAGGCTGAGCAGTGTGATCACTATCATGCACTGAGAGGCACCAGACCTCACCTATCACTAGAGAGTCAATCCTATGTGGACTTACTCACTAGATGAATGACACTCCTAACCGCTATTGGCTATAAGAGGGTAACAATCCTATGATGTTCCTCTACCACTGGTGCAATTGAACTATCATTTGGAATATCCATAATAACTATCACCATCTCCACATCCGGCTGTATGGGCGGAGTTGGTGAAGGGATGACCACGATGCTTCAGGGTCGCCACTCCTTCCGCACCACCACTGGAAGAAGGTCAGTAGAGAGCTCGACCTACCAATGGGTGGTGAAGGGTAGGATCCCTTGGCCGTAGCTGGATCATCAATGGTGTGCAATTTTCCCTGGATGTGCCTTCTTGTCCTTAGATGGAATGGGAGATGTTGTAAGCACGATGGCGATGAGGGTAGAGAGGGGTGGGGTGAGACACCACTCTCTGTGCTCAAGAACTTCCTCTGGTGGCTAGTCCCACTAAGAAGAATACTACATGGTGGGGTAGCCGAGCTACAAAATCAATCAAGCGGCCGACCGAGTTGAACCTCCATCACTCCCTCGTAACATGTGTTGTATGGGCCTCACGGCCCTCTCCTAGAAAATCTTCTTCCCACTATGAGGATAATGATCAAAGATCAAACTAAGTGCTGAACTGCTCAGAGCTACCTACGCATACATATTGAGGGCATATGACCTCGCTCAGAAACTATGGGAAAATTGCACCACTAGGAGGTGATGAACGGATCCTCGACATCCTCTCTGTTGATCTAGAGAGGGTGGAACTAGTTTTCTATAACCTGGTGAAGTGATAATGGAAACTCAACCATGACCGAAAGCTACTCTAGCTCCTCGCTATCCGTGTGGTGCTTGATCATGTGGTTCTTATTCCTACAATGTATGGGTAGGATGGGAGAGAGTGAGCTAGACCCATACTCAAATGTAGGGAGGAAAGCCGAGACCGGGGAGCCTTACCATTAAATGTAGAGATGGTGGTACTAGCATTAAACATGAGCAACTTTGGGGTGAACTGCAATCAAAGCCGGCACTCGATACTATATAACAATGAAGTCATGGTACCCATAGCTTTCCTCTTAGTGAGGAGACATCAAAATCAAAGGGTAAGTCAATCGATGACCGCTACCCTCACCTTGGTCCTTCTAAATGTGGTGAGGGAGTGCCCTCAAGTGATCCTCCTCAAATCCACACCAAACTGAATCAGGTGGGTATGGTCCAGACGGGGGAAGTCAGCTTGATCTAAAGTCAGATCCATACCATGGGGGAAGGTGAAGATAAACTTTGAGAATCGACCATTTCAACAATTATAATAAATTGAAACTGAACTGTACTGCACTGGCTATAAAGATATGCAATGAGAAATAAACTTGTATCGATTTCTTTCCATAGATTTTGAATTTGAATTTGAAAATTTGAACCCACATCCAACAACTTGGAAGTGTTAAGTTGTGTTCAAATGGATTTGAGGAGATTGATTGAAAGAGAATTTGAATATGAATCCAACTTCAACAAATTTAGGTATGTTGAAATATGGATTAAAATTTTTTTTTGATAAGGATGCTTTATAGATTCATGGTTTGTTTGAATTTTGAATTTTGATTTGAGGACCCTCTAACAAATTTAGGTATAAAAGTAAGGGTCAAATGATTTTGTTTTTGTTTGATTATTTTGGAATTTCACTTACTTAATAAATTTAGGTATGCTAAGTAAAGTGCTTGAGAAAGTGATTGTCTCTTTTTATGAATTTTTGTTTTGATTTTGGAAATTTTGGAATTCTCTCTTAGCAAATTTTGGTATGATAACTGAAGAATCCAATAGTGTTTTGTTTGATTTTTTTTTGAAAATAGGATTCTTAGCAAATTTAGGTATGCTAAGAAAATCCTAAGTGTTTCATTTTTATTTTGTTGTTTTGATTTTTGAAAAGGTAGGATCCTTGGCAAATTTGGTATGCTAAGGATGGAATTCCCAAAGATGTTTGAGGATTTTTTTTGTCTTTGGAGACTTCACTTAGCAAATTTTGATTATGCTTGGTGAGGTTCCAAATGGTGTTTGAAAAAAATTTTAGATTTTTGATTTGGAGACTTTACTTAACAAATTTGGGTATGTTAAATGAAGTTCCAAATGTGTTTGAAAATTTTGAAATATGATTATTGATTTTTAATTTTGGATTTTGAAACTTCACTTAGAAAATCTGAGTATGCTAAATGAAATCCCAAAAATGTGTTTTAATTTTTTTTGAAATATGATTGATTTTGATTTTGATTTGGAAACTTCACTTAACAAATTTGGGTATGTTAAATGAAGTTTCAAATGTGTTTGAAAATTTTGAAATATGATTGTTGATTTTGATTTTGGATTTGGAAACTTCACTTAGCAAATTTGATTATGCTAAATGAAGTTCCAAATGTATGTTTGAAAAATTTTAAATTTTGGATTTGGAGACTTTTTACAATTTTGGGTATGTTAAATGAAGTTCTAAATGTGTTTTGAAATTTTTTTTGAAATATGATTGTTGATTTTGATTTTGATTTGGAAACTTCATTTAACAAATTTGAATGTGCTAAATGAAGTTCCATAAATGTGTTTTGAAAATTTTGAAATATGATTGTTTGAAGTTTTAATTTTTGAAAAGAGGACTTCCATCCAAAAACTTTAAGTATGTAGAATGGAGATCAATCTTATTTTTGAAATGTAAATTTTTTTTGTGTGTGATTGTTGCTTTTTGAAAGAGAGGAACTCCAACTTAAAACATATGTGAGATATGTTCAAGTGGGATTTCCTAAATGATATTTATTTTTAGTTGGGAATGAAATCTTCATTTAATAAATTTGAGTATATTAAATGAAGGTGTTCATGTGTGCTTTTTGAAAAGTTTAATTTTGTTTACAAATGAACTTTCCATTCAATAAGTGTGAGTGTATTGAATAAAAAGATTCAAATGTGCTTCTTGAAAACTTTATGATTTTGATTTTGATATTGGGAAAGATGGTTGGTCATTTTATTTTAAAAATGAAATCTTCAGCAAATTGAATTGAAAGAAGATGTCCATTTGTGCTTTTGAAAAATATTTGTTAGTTTTATTTTTTAAAATCCCTACATGTAATAATTATGGGAATTGTTAAATGAAGGTGGAAAATATTTTATTAAGTGCATTCTTAAAAGGTGCTTTTGAAAAGCAAAGTTCTTATGGAAGATTTATTTCATTTTTTTAGAATGAACCTTTCCTTATCATGAAAATGATAAAGAGGAAGTCTTTAAGATGTTTCTTTTTATTTAGATCTTTTCATTTTTTACCCATTGGAGAACCCAATAGGGGTTTTAAGACCAACAAGGAATGCAGTCCTAAAAGCTAAAGATGTTGGCTAACTCAACCTAAGAATGAAATAAGCTAAGTACCAATGAAAGAAAGATAGTCTTGGATTCATACAAAGTACAAATCCACTTGATACTCAAAGACAATGATCATTTACCAAAGATGGAGAGAAACCATCCCAGAGAGTCAAAAAATTTGGAGAAAATTCTATAAGGAGTCACCTTTCAAATGTTGGTGAGAGATGAAAGATAACACTTATAGAAATTCATCTTGTTAAGATGCCACGATCCATGATGTGCTTATTGTGATCGAGTACACCATCAAGGAATAGTGTACTATCTCGAAAGACGTAAGTCACTACCCTTTAATGTACCTAATCACCTCAATAATGACTCTAAGAATGATGGGTCACATATGTACTAGATTCTTCCCTACTTTACATGGAAAAGTAAAGCGTGGTTTATTTTAAATTGGGTTGTTAAGTTCTATAGGCAAGCCCCCCATAGTTAATTGCATCCTAAGAATGGAGATTCCTTAGAAAACTCGATTAAGGTAAATGATCATTGTCTTTGAAGATTTCAGGAAGGACTATCAATCGATTGGTTTATTTTTGAAAGATCAAATGGGATTGATCAAAAGGGAGTTATTATCAAAGCCAAAATGGAAGATAAGTAGAGATGCCCATAATGCTAGGAAACCTACCGAGCATCTTAAACTATCCAATAGTTGGGCTTTACATTTTTGAAATTGATTTAGTTTGTTTGAGTTGCATTTTTTATTAGAAATTTAGGACTTAAGATTCCTTAACACAAGATTAAGAAAATGCCTAAGAGGTGAGGAATTATGCTTATAGACCACAAAGGGAAAAGCAACCTCAAAACCAAAATCTAGGGAGCTTTGGCAGAAAGCACAACCTAAATCTAAGGGGTAATTGGTTTTGCCTCCACAAGAGAGACAAACCACGATAGCTTGGACTTACAACCACCTGGGTGGCCAACCAACTCCTCCTATGATTTTAAATACATGTAGGCAAGGCTTTATCTTTATGAAAGATATAGTTATTTTATTTAGAAAGAGACTAAGTCCTTAAACTCACCCCTAAAGAGACTAGATCATGTAAAGGGACATGCTTCAAATGACCTAAATCTAATGCAATTCAAATTTTATTTTTATTTTGATTTTTGGA